>MU721817.1:0-18687 GCA_026770625.1 Nicotiana glauca
ATATTTGGGAAACTGGTTCTGAAGAATTCGTGGGTCTGAAGATAGTGGTTGATAGGTTAACTCTCTGTGGATTCGTCTCTGGGCGTAATACTCGGGTTATATTTGCAACGTCCGCAGAGTCCTTTTTATAAGGCATAGTTGGGCGTGATCACTACATATGCGTTAAGCTATACGTTGTAGATTTACGTATCTTTTTCTTATGTGTAATAATAAAATAATAATAATCTATATATTCTAAATATTTATTTTGTTAAATCAAATTAATTCAAAACTTATCCAACCTTTTGAATTAAAAATAATAATAAATCAAATGTTATCCAAGCTTCTGAATTGGAAAATAAAACTCCAAAGATAAAAAAATACTTTGAGATATTGGTAAAGAACAAAGTATGGGCATATGCACTTTTATTTATTTTGTCTATTATTGCACTAAACACAAAATGAAATAATTATATAAAATTTATTATAGGAAAAACTAACACAGAAAGAGGGAACTAGAGATAGTGAGAGAGAACATATAATACTTTAAATTAATTTAAAAATAAAATAAAAATAATAAACAAACATACTCAAATATTATTGATAATTTTGAATCTGAGCAATATAATAGAAGAATAAAAGTATATGAAAGATTTATTACAAGAAACAGAGTATAAATTTCTATAGCATATATATATATATATATATATATATATATAGTAATTTAAATTTTAGTTAATAAATAGAATTCTTAATTCCATATTGGAAAATACAAAAAATAAAGATAATATTGAAATATTTATATATAAGATAAGGATATTATATATATATATATACATAAAATAAAAATTATTAAAAATATTGATAGAATTTGTGCAAATATAATAAAAGCCTTGTCTCTTTTAAGTTTTGATGAATTAAAAATTATCATTTAAAGGAATAAAGTTACTATATATATAAGCATTATGGTTAAACCAAGTGGCAAGCTATTAAAAAGCCACTTGACAATATTTAAGAGAATTTGTAAGGATAATGTCAAATAAGGAAAAATTGGTTAATGTCACGACCTCAACCCCGATCATGATGGCTCCCAACACACTGCTAGGCAAGCCCGACTATATACAGTATTAACCCAAATTCCTACCCAGATTTTAGATAATTAACACAGGAAATTTTACTAAGTCATCACATTCAAGTTCTCATTTTATAATAAAGCCTGCGGAAGTTCAACTAAAATAACACAATATAGCCCAATAGAATCCGGTGTCGCGAATATGAGCCTCTAATCCCGGATTGTCACGACCCAAATCTCGAACCCGGTCGTGATGGCGCCTCTCGTGAAGACAAGGCCAGCCAACAAACCCTATTTGCCTCTTTCAAAAATAGATAAACATGAATAAACAATTTTAAAGGTGATTTAATAATATTACTTAGCGGAAGTACAACCAAACAAAGCCCAAACCGGGGTGTCACAAGTCATGAGCATCTAGAGGAGGCTAAATATAACTACAAGGCCAGTAATATACAGAATAGAATTTAGAAATCAAGGAAGAAATCTGGTGCCGCGAACGCTGGCGGTCACCTTGCTCAGCTATGATAGCAAAATCTTCAACCAGCTCAAAACCCGCTACCGGGTGAACAAATACCTGCATCTGCACGCGAGGTGCAGGGAGTAAAGTGAGTACTCCAACTCAGTGAGTAACAAAAGTAAATAATAACTGAGCAGTAAGAAATCATGTAAAACAAACCCTCATGCTGTATAGAAGCAAGATACAATCCTTTAAGAAAACAGTATGGCTGTGAAATCTTTGGAAACATCTTGGCTTAGTTTAAATCTCTTCCGAAAATGATCTTTTCAATAGTTACGAAAACGATTTCAAAACAGTTAGTGTTGATAAGAACAGAAAATCCGCCCCTCGGGCACAAATACCGCAGTATAACAGGTAAGAAGGCAAATAAATATGCAAGATGAGTACATAAAAGTTCACCCCTCGGGCACATCTCAAAATAGTACCAGCCCCTCGGGCTCAATATCAATCGCTCAGAATAGTGTCAGCCCCTCGGGCACAATATCACATAACTCAGAACAGTATCAGCCCCTCGGGCTCAGTATCACATCACATGGTACAACTTTAGCCCCTCGGGCTCACTCTCAAATCACATGGGTACCTGCGCTCACTGTGGGGGTGCAGACTCTGGAGGGGCTCCTACAGCCCAAGCTCTATATCATCATAAGGCCTGAAAGGCTTTACATATCAACATGAGGCCTGAAAGCCTTCTCACAAAACACTCGAGGCCTGAAAGCCTCCTCTCATATCGCTCGAGGCCTGGAAGCCTCCTCACATCACTCAACATATCCTCACATATGGCCCTCGGCCTCAATCAGTCCAAAAATAATCATAAGCCCCTCGGGCATCAGTAAAACAATAATGCTCAGCTCAAACACTAGTTCAAATTTCAGTTAAAACTCAAGGTTGAGTAAAAATATGGCTGAGTTCATGAAACAGTATAATCAACAGGACTTAGTTCAAGTAGTATATCAAATAGTGAGGAAAAAGTGATAAAAATCCCCGAAGGGGTCCAGATAATTGGCACGAGGCCTAAATATGGCAATCGGCCCAAAACATGATAATATCAAATAAGTTTCAGTCAAATACGCGATAAAATCAACAACCGGGATTGACCAAGTCACAATCCCCAACGGTGCTCTACCCCATGCTCTCTATCCGGCGTGTAAGTCACCTTAATATAGCACTACGAGTGCAAATCTGGGGTTTCAAACCCTCTGGATATCATTTACAATCATTACTCACCTCGAACCGGTAAAATCTCTAGCTCGCGACTCCTTTGCCCCTAAAACCGGCCTCCAAGCGCGTCGAATCTATCCAACATCAGAGAGAATACATCACAATATGCCAATGGGACAATACCCAATCGAAAACAATCGAAAAATAGCAAAAATCTCAAAATTAGCAAAACCCGAGCCCCGGGCCCACTTCTCGAAAATCAAAAAATTTAACATCAATGGATTCCTCATCTTCTCACGAGTTCATACATACTAAGAACTCTCAAATCCGAGCTCAAATGACCAATTAAATCCCAATTTGAAATATCAAAAACTCAAGCCCTAGTTCATCAATTTTAGGCTTAATTTCCATGAAGTTCTAGGTTAATTTCACATAATAATCATGTTTTTAACTCATAAAACTTACCTCCAGTCAATCCCAGTCGAAACCCTCTTCAATTGCTCCCAAAAAGCTCTCAAGATGCTCAACAATGGAGGAAAAATACCCTTAGCTCGCGGATGAAATGTTATTGTAAAAACCCTTCTGCCCAGGCCTATTTCCACTTCCGTGATAAAAATGTTGCTTCTGCGACTTCCGCTTCTGCGGATTCCCTCATTTTGTCCAGGACCGCTTCTGCGGTCCATTTTAGCACAAGCGAGACCACTTCTGCGGTCCAAATGTCTGCTTTTGCGGAACCTCAATAAAGTCCAAAAACCGCTTATGCGGTAAGCCTTCCGCTTATGCGGACCCGCCTATGCGGATAACTTTCCGCTTCTGCGAAAAATGCTCGACCATAGCCCTTTCGCGCCTGTGACATCTGCTTCCGCTTCTGTGCAACCACATCTGCAGTTTTCTTTCCGCAGATGCGGAAATACCTGCTGCTGCTAAAAACTCGCAATTTCCAAACTTCAAATTTCATTCCGATAGCCATCCGAAATCACCCCGAGGCCCTCGGGACCTCAAACAAAAGTGCCAAACCATCCTTAAAAATCATACGAACTCGTTCGAATGATCAAAACACATCAAACAATGCTAAAACCATTAAATCACATCGGATTAAAGCCTAAGTTTCTTAAAAACTTCCGAAACTCGCATTCGCTCAAAAACCCAACCAAATCACCTCCGAATCATCTGAAATTTTGCACACACAATCAAAATCACCTACCGAAGCTACTGCAACTCTCGGAATTCCATTCCGACCCTCGGATCAAAATCTCACCTATCAACCGGATATCGCAAAAATGCTACCTTCGCCAATTCAAGCCTAATTCTACACCGAGCCTCCAAAATTAATTCCGATCACACTCCTAAGTCACAAATCACTTCCCGAAGCTAACCGAATCACTGGAAAATACATCCGAGTCCTCTAACTCAAAATCAACGTCCGGTTGACTTTTCCAACTTAAGCCTTCTTAAAAGAGACTAAGTGTCTTATTTTCTACCAAAACCAATCCAAATCAGCTATAACACACAAAATACTGATAATGAAACATGAAGAAGCATAAAATAGGGGAAAAGGAGCGGTAAATCATGAGACGACGGGTCGGGTCGTCACATCCTCCCCAACTTAAACCAACGCTCATCCTCGAGCGTACCCACAGTTGTCCTAGAAGCCAACCAATAGCTGAATAACCTTACCAAGCATATACCCGGGGTGATCCCACGTCACCCTATCTCGCATTGGTCCGAAAACAGAACATAGCTGAAATCTCACAATCCATCTAGACTATAAACCATAGAACCACATTGCATTTTCCGAAATCATACACAAGATCAGAACCTCACATCTATACCCAGAATAAGCCCGAACCAGCTGGTATAATCCCTGCCTGCAACCTCAGGTGAAATCATATGATATAACACAAAATCCAAACACTCGAAACGATAGCTTCTATTCACAGCAGTTACCCACAATAATCAAATACCGATAGAAAACCTCTTATTAGCTAAAGTCTAATTCCAACACTTCTATATACTGCCAACGATAAATGAAACACACAGCAAACCGTAACCATTTCTCAGATCAACCATTTATGAAGCCACTTCCCTTTTGACTAATACCACAACAAATTTTCGAGCCAAACCTCGATATTATTCTTCCAACAAGCTGAAATCAAATCTGTTCGTATTCATTAATGACCCCAACGATCGCCTCGAATCCAACACACCACTCTGGTGATATGACAACTCAATACAGGCCTAAGCCACAACTTGCATAATACGCGCACCAATAAGAAACGATCTAAATATACTCAAATAATGAAAAATGACTCAAACAAAAGAGCTGTACCTGAAGCTCGTCAATACCATCACCACACAAGACTGAGTCCTCATCTCACATCATAGAATAGAACACCTGAATCTACCCCGAAAGGTCATATCTCCACGTGGCCTCGCTACACTGCGCGATCCTATCCAAACACTGTTACACGTGAAACACCTCAAATCACTTTGCTCAAAATCGACAGCCACGCACAATTTGATGTCTGAAACCAAAGCAATTCATTACACCCATGGTGAAACAAATAACATACGACACGCAACCCGATAGGTCATAACCAACACTCCATTTACCGAGCAACATCCAATTACTCTTCCCGCTCGACTTTCTCTATGAATCCCTAATAGAACCGCACCACATGTTCCCATATCCAACAAATCATAACATCTCACAGTGCAGAAAAGCAACTCATAGATCTCTGTAGATCACTAACAAGTTCAATAACGATCGAATCAACCTATCCCTCAATGCTACAACTCGGGGCCACCCAAGCCAACTCAAGCTAAAATACGTAGCCACATCGACCTGCCAACGAACTCATTATCAAGAAGCCTAAAGTTGCTCCTTCCACTACTATAACTCCTGCCAGAGCCGTACGATACGGTTCCCGGTACCAAATCAATACTAAAGTCCACAACCTCGCCCGGCGACATGCCCGACCACAAGAAACGCATCCGAAAAAGTCCCTCAATACCGAAACTGATTCAATGGTAGAAACCTCTGCACTGACATCCATCACGAAGGCCCAATTAAGAAAGCAGTCCTTCCCAGCCATCCGCTGGTCTTTAGAATACACACCACTCTGCTAGAACATAATGCAATGCACCTCACCACTAATTTCGAAGCATTTTCTGGCATAGCCCATAGCGCAATAGTCTAGAATAACCCAACACTGAGACAGCCAGTCCACACTCCAACATCATATCCAAAATCTAACATACCAAGCACAAAAAGATCCACTCGGGCCTCCAAATCCCCATAGCCGCTAAACGGTGCTGATACACACGATCTACAGCCACTGCATAGCCTGAACACGAGAACTCCCAGTCTCCAACTCTATATAGCAAACGAATCACCATACCTGACCCCAAATTCCGCCGTATGAATATATGTCACGCCTCAAGTACCCAATCATTCCACAGAAGATATCCTAAAATTCTCCTGTGCCATGAAACAAACTCAAATATCAGCAGTCTATCTAACAAGAAAATGCTACCAAAGTATCATCAGTCTAATCACATTTCCCTTTTTCCCGAGGCATATACTCTCGTCAAATCACTTCCAATTAGCAGTACCATTCCCTTGATTACCTGAGGCTACCTGTTGCCTAAGAATTTTATGAACTTCTTTTCAGAACTTAACTGTAACTCATCTAGTCAAGAACTTCGACTGATCCCATTTGGAAGAAAATAATTACACATCCCATGCTTCGCATTCCCATAGAAAGATATATACATCTCCAAACCACGGTAAAACCCAATAAGAACTTTCTCCCAATTCCATTTGCACAAGCTAAACTGCCAGGACTGAATTCTTCTACCTACACCAAGCTTAGCAAGCTGCCAGAACTCAAGAGCTTTGCTGCACAATACCTGTAAGGGCTCATTACCTCGAACACATACGGAGAATTAATCATATCCTTACCATACCGATTCGGTCTACTATCAAGCTATTCTATCTATCTATTTTCCCTTCTGACTCATCATCAACTTGATATTCCCTCTTGCTATAGAACCACCATTCCTCAACCCAGGCTCACTACACGAGTCCCAATCACAAGACCACACTATCTAAGACCCATAAGCCACTGAGCACTCTCTCAAATGCTCTCAGAAATACCACATTTTAGAATACTTTACTCTGAATAACTTCCTATAGAACTAAATTCGTTACCTTTACTTTCCAGATACTGATACATAGAATCCCATAATTAACATAAAATACCACAAACCTGGGCATTTCCCAATAAAAACACAGTCTATAACCACATACACAACCTTAAGACGCCTGATTGCTATATGTGGAATATTGAACACATTAAACCAGTCTCGAGAGTCATTTACTTCTTATTCGAACTAAAATTTACCTGATCGAA
This sequence comes from Nicotiana glauca, assembly GCA_026770625.1. Taxonomy (NCBI): domain Eukaryota; kingdom Viridiplantae; phylum Streptophyta; class Magnoliopsida; order Solanales; family Solanaceae; genus Nicotiana; species Nicotiana glauca. Next base: position 7,142 of record MU721817.1, read on the forward strand.
CGGACATAACCACCCGTGCCTCATTAGCACTCTGACACCGTAGGACATGACCTCATCCCAATACAACAAACGTCTTCCTGCTCCATGCACCGAGCATTCTTACCAACAACAGCTTAAGACATCCTCTGATTCTTACACATCTACGAGGCACTATATAACCTTTGTCAAAAATTTTGCTTCACTCGTGCCATCCTCGGCTCAATTTCCGCAACCAGAAATGATCTACCAGCATGCCTTGAACTGGAACCAACATAGTACATGACCGTGCAATCAGCTAATCAACAGCAACCTCCCCAACTTGGCTCGAAGCCATATACCAGGACACGCTCAATAACCCATAATACTTTTACTCTAATGATGCCATAATATCATAGTGAGGTTAAACTCAAATCATCTACAAGTTTGTAAAAACACAGATCATCTAGTACTGTAATCCTCTGCAAATCTCGCATTCATCCCCACATCAGTTGAGTCCACTTTCTTAAGCGACCCAAATTTTCAAATTTCAACACGTACCCTTCAATTACACATGAGATCTTCTAACATACACATAATGATCATACCACTTAAGAACACTCCGCAGGAGATAACCCACCAGCTTTGCCTCAATTTAGTATTTTAGCACACCTTCCACCGTCATACACACTACACAGTCGCTTAGTCTTCCAGGGCCTGAACACATACCGCCACACGTAATGCACTTTACTTCCCAACTAGGAGACATGAAAATATTCTTCACGCGCCCATAATTCGGGCTACACATCAAATCACAATAGGAATCAAACACTTAACTTTTTATCTATTATCCAACAGACTTCTTCGCCACTACCAAGTCATATAGATACATCTCGCAGTACTAACATACTCATCACATGGATATCCCACTGCCATTCCAGCTAATAGGGACAATACCGAACATATAAGTTCAAAACACTTGCTCACAAAATCAGCACCTCGGTGCTCAAGCCATAGGCAAGATCCGGCCTCAAGTCCTCCATACTGGCCCAACATCAAACTCACAGAGATCACATCTCGCCCCTTGTTCGGGGAATCAAAAGCCATCAAGGCAAATATGATACTGAGCGCTCATGCGCGCGTACAAACACGTGGAAGGAATTTCAAAGTTTCTTTTCAAGCTGAATCAAGGACGCACGATAAGAATTCAAGAAGGTGAAGTTTTTCCTAAAGGTTCTGCAGCCTCTCGAGGATAAATACAGACGTCTTCGTATCGATCCATGAGACGATACTAAACCTGCTCATGACTCGTGAGACCTAGTAACCTATGCTCTGATACCAACTTGTCACGACCTAAATCTCGAACCCAGTCGTGAGGCGCCTCTCGTGAAGACAAGGCCAGCCAACTAACCCTATTTTCCTCTTTCAAAAATAGATAAACATGAATAAACAATTTTAAAGATGATTTAATAATATTACTTAGCGGAAGTACAACCAAACACAGCCCAAACCGGGGTGTCACAAGTCACGAGCATCTAGAGGAGTCTAAAATAACTACAAGGCCAATAATATACAGAATAGAATTTAGAAATCAAGGAAGAAATCTAGTGCCGCGAACGCTGGTGGTCACCTTGCTCAGCTATGATAGCAAAATCTTCAACCAGCTCAAAACCCGCTACCGAGTGAACAAATACCTGCATCTGCACGCGAGGTACAGGGAGTAAAGTGAGTACTCCAACTCAATGAGTAACAAAAGTAAATAATAACTGAGCAGTAAGAAATCACGTAAAACAAACCCTCATGCTGTATAGAAGCAGGGTACAATCCTTTAAGAAGACAGTATGGCTGTGAAATCTTTGGAAACATCTTGGCTCAGTTTAAATCTCTTTTGAAAATGATCTTTTCAATAGTTACGAAAATGATTTCAAAACAGTTAGTGTTGATAAGCACAGAAAATCCGCCCCTCGGGCACAAATACCACAGTATGACAGGTAAGAATGCAAATAAATATGCAAGATGAGCACATAAAAGTTCGCCCCTCGGGCATATCTCAAAATAGTACCAGCCCCCCGGGCTCAATATCAATCGCTCAGAACAGTGTCAGCCCCTCGGGCACAGTATCGCATCACTCAGAACAGTATCAGCACCTCGGGCTCAGTATCACATCACATGGTACAACTTTAGCCCCTCGGGCTCACTCTCAAATCACATGGGTACCTGCGCTCACTGTGGGGGTACAGACTCCAGAGGGGATCCTACAGCCCAAGCGTTATATCATCATAAGGACTGAAAGCCTGTACATATCAACATGAGGCCTGAAAGCCTTCTCACAATACACTCGAGGCCTAAAAGCCTCCTCACATATCGCTCGAGGCCTCGAAGGCTCCTCACATATCACTCGAGGCCTGGAAGCCTCCTCACATATCACTCGAGGCCTGAAAGCCTCCTCACATCACTCAACATATCCTCACATATGGCCCTCGGCCTCAATCAGTCCAAAAATAATCATAAGCCCCTCGGGCATCAGTAAAACAATAATGCTCAGCTTAAACACTAGTTCAAATTTCAGTTAAAACTCAAGGTTGAGTAAAAATATGGTTGAGTTCATGAAACAGTATAATCAACAGGATTAAGTTCAAGTAGTATATCGAATATTGAGGAAAGAGTGACAAAAATCCCCGAAGGGGTCCAGATAATTGGCACGAGGCCTAAATATAAGAATCAGCCCAAAACATGATAATATCAAATAAGATTCATTCAAATACGCGGTAAAAGCAACAACCGGGACAGACCAAGTCTCAATTCCCAACGGTGCTCTACCCCACGCTCTCTATCCGGCGTGCAAGTCACCTCAATATAGCACTACGGGTGCAAATCCAGGGTTTCAAACCCTCAGGATATCATTTACAATCATTACTCACCTCGAACCGGTGAAATCTCTAGCTCGCGATGCCTTTGCCCCTCAAACCGTCCTCCAAGCGCATCGAATCTATCCAACATAAGAGCGAATACATTACATTATGCCAATGGGACAATACCAAATCGAAAACAATCGAAAAATGGCAAAAATCTCAAAATTAGCAAAACTCGAGCCCCGAGCCCCGAGCCCACTTCCTGAAAATCAGTAAATTTAACACCAATGGATTCATCATCTTCTCACGAGTTCATACATACTAAGAACTCTCAAATCCGAGCTCAAATGACCCATTAAATCCCAATTTGAAATATCAAAAACTCAAGCCCTAGTTCATCAATTTTAGGCTTAATTTCCATGAATTTCTAGGTTAATTTCACATAATAATCATGTTTTTAATTCATAAAACTTACCTCCAGTCAATCCCAGTCGAATCCCTCTTCAATTGCTCCCAAAAAGCTCTCAAGATGCTCAACAATGGAGGAAAAATACCCTTAGCTCGCGGATGAAATGTTATTTTGAAAACCCTTCTGCCCAGGCCTATTTCCGCTTCCGCGATAAAAATGTCGCTTCTGCGAATTCCCTCATTTTGCCCAGGACCGCTTCTACGGTCCATTTTCGCACAAGCGAGACCGCTTCTGCGGTCCAAATGTCCGCTTTTGCGGAACCTCAACAAAGTCCAAAAATCGCTTCTGCGGTAAGCCTTCCGCTTACGCGGACTAGCCTATGCGAATAACTTTCCGCTTCTGCGGAAAATGCTCGACCATAGCCCTTTCGCACCTGCGACATCTGCCTCCGCTCCTGCGCAACCGCATCTGCGGTTTTCTTTTCGCAGATGCGAAAATACCTGCTGCTGCCAAAAACCTGCAATTTCCAAACTTCAAATTTCATTCCGATAGCCATCCGAAATCACTCCGAGGCCCTCGGGACCTCAACCAAAAGTGCCAAACCAGCCTAAAATATCATACGAACTCGTTCCAATCATCAAAACACATCAAACAATGCTAAAACTATTAAATCTTATCGGATTCAAGCCTAAGTTTCTTAAAAACTTCCGAAACTCGCATTCGCTCAAAAACCCAATCAAATCACCTCCGAATCATCTAAAATTTTTCACACACTATCAAATCACCTAACGAAGCTACTGCAACTCTCGTAATTCCATTCCGACCCTCGGATCAAAATCTCACCTATCAACCGGATATCGCAAAAATGCTAACTTTGCCAATTCAAGCCTAATTCTACACCGAGTCTCAAAAATCAATTCCGATCACACTCCTAAGTCACAAATCACTTCTTGAAGCTAACCGAATCATTGGAAATTACATCCGAGTCCTCCAACTCATAAGTCAACATCCGGTTGACATTTCCAACTTAAGCCTTTTTAAAAGAGACTAAGTGTCTCATTTTCTACCAAAACCAATCCAAATCAGCTATAACACACCAAATACTGATAATGAAACATGAAGAAGCATAAAATGGGGGAAACGGAGCGGTAACTCATGAGACAACGGGTCAGGTCGTCACACGAATTATGTTGTGCTGCTATTCAAGTCCTCACTCAGCCTGTGAGGTACCTGGATCTGCACGCAAGGTGCAGGGAGTAATGTGAGTACTCCAACCCAGTGAGTAATAAACATAAATTAAGGCTGAAATCACGGAATAAAACAAAATAAGCTATAACTGGCAGTCTAGAACACTTAATCATGAAACTACACACCGATGAGATAAGGTACAGAAATACTATGACAAGTAACCCAGATAAATATCGAATGCATGAATGCAATGCAACACATAAGGTGGTACCCTCTAGTACCCACTGCGGCGTGCAGCCCGATCCATTTAACGTCGACGACACTCACTGGGGGTGTGTACAGACTCCGGAGGGGCTCTTACAGCCCAAGCGCAAATAATCAAGTCATCTAGTGGCACCAACCAGGCTCTCGACCTCAATATCAGTATAATACCGCTGCGGCGCACAACTTGATCCATGCTTAATCCAGAAATTCACATAAGCCTCTTGGGCAATATCAAAATAATAAGTTCTCAGCTTAGAATGTCAGTAAAACAGTGTTCAGGTTTTCAAATCTTAGAAAACTGGCTGAGCATTTCAAAACAGTATTTAAACATAGGACTGAAATCAATTAACAAGTCAAATATTGTGAAAACAGTGATAGAAATCCCTGAAGAATTCAAATAATCGGCACAAAGCCCAAATATGACAATTTAATCCAAGTAGGATGATTTCCAAACAAGTCTCAATCGAAAACACTGTATAAACATCAATCGGGACGGACCAAGTCACAATCCCCAACCACAAACGACCCTGCACTCGTCATAGAGCACGTGTCTCGCCTCAATATAGCGTACAATGTGAAATTCCAGGGTCTCAAACCCTCAGGACATCATTTACATCTATTACTCACCTCAAGCCGGTCAAAAGTCTAGCTCGCTATGCCTTTTCCTCTTGAATCGACCTCCTCGTGCGTCGAATCTGATCAAAACCACAAGGAATATGTTACAATAGGCTAAAGGAACATAACCCAATCGAAAAGACTCGAAAATTATCAAAAATCACAAAGTTGGCAAAACCGGAGCCCCGGGCCCACTTTTCAAAAAATTATAAAATTTACATTACCGGATTTCTCATCTCGCCAAGAGTCTATGCATATCAAATTTACCAAAATCCGAGCTCAAATGCTCCCTCAAACTCCAGATTTTCCATTTCAAAAGTCAAGCCCTAGTTCTTCCATTTTAATCCAATTTCCATGAAATTAAGGGTTGATTCTTCAATAAAACGATGATTCTAGGTCACGAGACTCACCTCCAATCAATTCCCGTCAAAACCCTCCTTAAAACTCGTCAAAAAGCTCCCAAGGTTGCTCAACAATGGTGAAAATAAGACCTACCTTGCGCAGGAAATATTATAAATCTGTCCAGCACTTTCGCTTCTACGGTCCCCTAACTGCTGATGCGGGACTGCTTCCGCGATTTCCCTTCCGCTTTTGCGGAAATTCAAATAAATCCAAGACCGCTTCTGCGGTCATCGAGTCGCTTCTGCGACTTCGCTCCTGTGGGTTTCCTCCCACTTTTGCGAAACTTCCAATCTTGAACCCAACCGCTTCTGCGTTCTCAACATCGCGTAAGTGATACCGCTTCTGCGGCTACACTATCGCTTATGCAGAACCACCACCTAGGCCTCTTCACCGCTTCTGCGGTCAAAGCATCGCTTAAGCGTGTCCTCTTCTACGGTCCAAGACTCGAAGATGCAAAAATACCAGTTGCAGCAGGCTTCAGCAATATGCAAATTCCAAAACTCCCCGTTTAATCATCCGAACTCACCTGGAAGCCCCCGGGACCTCAACCAAAAACACCAACACATCCCAAAACATCATTCAAACTTGTTCCAATCATCAAAACGTATCAAACAGTGCTAAAACCATCAAATCACATCGGATTCAAGCCTAAGTTCCTCAAAAACTTATGAAATACGCATTTGATCAAAAACCCGGCCAAAACACCTCCGAATGAACTGAAATTTTGCACACACATTCAAAATCACCTAACGAAGCTACAAAAACTCTCAGAATTCAATCCCGACCCTCGGATCAACATCTCACCTATCAACCGAAATTCGCCAAAATACTAACTTCGCCAATTCAAGCCTAATTCTACACCAGACCTTCAAAATCAATTCCGATCGCACTCCTATGTCCCAAATCATCCCCCGAAGCTAACCGAATCACCGAAAATCATGTCCGATCCTTAAAGAGACTAACTGCCTCATTTCCTACCAAAACCAACCCAATTCAACTCCAACTCACCAAATGCCAATAATGAAACATGAAGAAGCATAAAAATGGGGGAAACAGGGCGGTAACACATGAGACGACGGGTTGGGTCGTCACATTCTCCCCAACTTAAACAAACGCTCGTCCTCGAGTGGGTCAAGAAACATACCTGAAGTCTCAAATAGGTGAGGATATATGCTCTGCATCTCCCGCTCGATCTCCCAGGTAGCCTCCTCCACGGGCCGACATCTCCACTGCACCTTCATCGAAGCTATATCCTATGATATCAACTTCTGAACCTGACGACCCCAAATAGCCACTGGCTCCACATCATAAGTCAAATCATCATCTAACTGAACCGTGCTGAAGTCCAACACATAAGACGGGTCCCCAACATACTTCCGGAGCATAGATACATGAAATACAGGATGAACCCCCGACAAGATGGGTGGCAAGGCAAGTATATAGGCCACCTCCCCGATCCTTTTAAGTACCTCAAAAGGCCCAATGAACCGCGAACTCAACTTCCCTTTCTTTCCAAACCACATAACGTCCTTCATGGGTGAAACCTTCAGCAAGACCTTCTCGCCCACCATATAAGATTCATCTCGAACCTTTCGGTCCGCATAACTCTTCTGACACGACTGAGCTGTACAAAGTCTCTCCCGGATCACTTTCACCTTCTCTAAGGCATCCTGAACTAACTCTGTCCCCAATAGCCTAGCCTTGCCGGGCTCAAACCAACCAACCAAAGATCTACACCGTCTCCCATATAAGGCCTCATACGGTGCCATCTGGATGCTGGATTGATAGCTGTTGTTGTAGGAAAACTCTGCAAGTGGCAAGAACTCAGCCCAAGAACCTCCAAAATTAATAACACAGGCACGCAACATGTCCTCTAATATCTGAATGGTACGCTCGGACTGCCCGTCCATCTGAGGATGAAACGCTGTGCTCAGCTCCACCTGTGTACCCAACTCTCGCTGAAAAGTCCTCCAAAACTGGGAATTGAACTTAGTACCTCTATCTGAGATAATAGAAACTGGGACCCCATGCAACCGAACAATCTCCCGAATGAAAATCCCTGCCAGTCGCTCCAAAGAATAGGTAGTACACACCGGAATGAAGTGCGCGGACTTGGTCAGCCCATCCACAATCACCCAAATCGAATCAAACTTCTTTGAGGTCCGAGAGAGACCACTCACAAAATCCATAGTAATACTCTCCCACTTTCACTCTGGAATATCCATCCACTGAAGTACACCGCCCGGTCTCTGATGCTCATATTTCACCTGCTGACAGCTGAGACACCGAGCTACATAACCCACAATATATTTCTTCATTCTCTTCTATCAGTAGTGCTGCCTCAAATCCTGATACATCTTCGCGGCACCCGGATGAATGGAATACCGCGAGCTGTGAGCCTCCTCAAGAATCAACTCCCTAAGCCCATCAACATTGGGCACACAAATCCGGCCCCGCATCCTCAATACACCATCATCACCAAGGGTCACATCTCTAGCGTCGCCATGCTGAACTCTGTCCTTGAGGACTAGCAAGTGTGGATCATCAGATTGGCGCTCTCTGATGCGATCATATAAGGAAAACCAAGAAACCACGCAATCCAACACCCGACTTGGCTCTAAAATGTCTAATCTCACAAACCGATTGGCCAACGCCTGGACATCAACCGCAAATGGTCTCTCCCCAACTGGAATGTATGCCAAACTCCCCATACTGACTGCCTTTCGGCTCAAAGCATCGGCCACTACATTGGCCTTCCCCGGATGATATAGAGTAGTAATGTCATAATCCTTTAGCAACTCAAGCCACCTCAGCTGCCTCAAATTAAGATCCTTCTGTTTTAACAAATGCTGAAGGCTGCGGTGATCGGTGAATACCTCGTGTGAGCATGTGATTTTTGCCGCACCTGAATTACTCCCACAAAATCAAAACAAAAATATTTATTTTATTGTGTGAAATTTTGTGAATTTTTCGTGATATTTTTAATAATTGTTAGCACTTGTGTGTGCGTTCATGTTGTTTAAATTAATAGAAAAAAATATGTTGCAATTGTATTTACAATTTAAATCGACATTTTGGAATGAATCAATAATTAATTATTTTACAAAAGAAATAAAAATCATAAAAATATGTATTTTTGCATTTTTAGTGTTTAAAGTCAAATTGTGTGATTTTTCTTTTAAATTGGTATTTAATTATGTGTGATAATTATTATTAAGCATCAATTAGTATTTTTAAGTTAATTTGAGGTTTTATAATTTAAATTTAGGATTTATTTTAATTTGTTGAAAAAATAGGTAAATAAAAGCAAAGAAAAACGGAATTGGGCCAAAATTCATGAAGCCCAAGCCAAAACAAGCCCAAATTAACCCCCCACCCGGTCCAAATTGACTAAGCTCGTTGACCAATCCAAACAACGTCGTTTTGTCACACTTGATCTGAACCGTCGATCTCATTAGATCGAACGGTTCAGTCTGTCTCCAGCATCAATGAAACGACGTCATTTCAGTTTGTTTAATCTGAGCCGTTAACATCCACTTGATCCAACGGTCCAAAGACGCCTATCCTCACTCGATCCAACCCCGACCCATTTTTTCAGACCGACCCAGTCCCCCACTAAGACCAAACGACCCCATTTCATATAAGTGAGTTGATCCAAGCCGTTGATCTCAGTTGATCCAACCGCTTGGATTCAATTTCCACCCCAGTATATAATGCCCAAACCACACCCAGCCCCCCTAAAGCACCCTCCCTCTTCTCATTCTCTCTCAAACCTTGTCTCTTTCAGAGATGAGGAACCCTAGCCGCTGCCCTGAAATTTCGCACCTTAAGCCGGCGGCGCCAGCTCCGATAACTACCAAAATCACACCCCAGGTTCTCCTCACCCTCCCCTATCCGAATCCAGAAGCCCCTTCCCTCGAATGTCACCAGAACCCTTCGAATCTTGATTCGAAGGGATGAACCCTAGTAGCCGCCATCATTTTCCACCACTTTTTGATAGCGGCGCCACCTCCCATTAGCCCCAAATTAACACCAGATGACCACTGGGGCCTCATCTCCCCAAATCCCTACCTAGCTCCCCTCAAAACCCTTTGAAACTTGTCGAATCTCAAATCAGAGATGAGACCTAATGTTGACAAAATCCTAAAAGTCGGCAGTTTGGATGATGATTAAGACTGAAATGGATCTTGGTCATATGTTTTCATTTGAGAACACATGATTGAGACCCCTTTCGGTCAAAATTAGGAGGTTGAAGAAGAGTTTCAAGTCTTGACCAGTGTGTAGGTATTTCCATTTCATTTTCTTTTATTTTTCTTTCTTTCTTGCATCTTTCTTGATTTCTTCATCTCCTACTCTTTTCTGCTTATTTTTTTATTCGGAATGTGTGGTTAGCTAATTTTTGTTGTTCCATTGACTTAGTCTTTTAACTAGGTCTGTTCACTTTTAAGCCCATGTCTGATCGATGATTTACAATGAATAATTCAATATTGAGTGAGTAGTTAGAATAATCCAAGTTGAAATCAGAAAGTAATTGTGTTTTCCTGAATGTTTGGTTTATTAGTTTCCTTGATTCATGTTTTGTATATGTTAATGTTTCGTTGTCAGTATGATAGTCCCTCTTTGTTTTGTGTTGTTGTTAATATATATCAAGCATTTAATTGTCTTCATGTTTGCGTGAAGTGGTTTAGTATTTAGACCTGATGAACAAGTTTTAGTTTTGAGAATTTGGAATTCATGGTCAGTTAGGGAGTCAATTATAATGCTGTTTGTTTCGTTTTGATTCAATTGGTTGAAAATCTGCTTTCTATTATTTCTGAAATTCCAGGGTAGGTCTGTACAACAAATCATTTCTCTATGGTTTAATATGATTCAATAGTCATTTTTAGCTTTTCAAATCAGCTGAAGGGGTCAACTTTTAGTTTTGTTGTTGTTTATAATCAGGACTCAAGAGATGTAAATAACAGCTGATGAATAAAGTAATTTAAGGGGTAGTTCAGGGGGTATTTTGGGGAATTAGATTACATGAATACTTGATTAAGGGCTGCTGAATACTTAAAGTCTGTTAGTGGGCTGAATTGAGATATTCCTAAGTGGATTTATAAAAAAGGTAATAGACAACTTTTGGTGGGGAATGCTTTTACTGGTTTTAAGGGCTAAAGATAAGCTAGTTAATCATCCACTAAGGCTGAAAATCAGGAGAAAAAGAGTTTGAAAACTGATAAAAGGGAGGGAACAGACACTAATAGAGAGGGAGATTCTGCTACACACACACAGAAAAACACATTGAAAACCACTCTGAAAATCTGAGAGCCTTTTGGATCCACAGAAATACATAGAGGGTCTTCAACCTTCTAAAAAGTGAGAGAGTTTAAGGAAGATCCTGAAATACACACAGATACACATTGGATACACTGATATACACATAGGTTTGAGAGGAAAAAATCCAGAAAAAATTCAAATGGCTGAAGTTTTGCTGTTCCGTTGAAATAGTTTGTTATATATTTGTTAAATTCTGAGATTTTCAAGTTTTGATATATATTCAATCCAAGTTTTGGGCTTTGGGACCTGCTGGGTATCACTATTGGGTTGAAGTTGGATTTTTGGCTGATTATTTCCCGAATCTGGTTTCCATACTATCCTGCTGCTTGTTGTCTGCCGACTCTGCATTTCTTTTCCTCATTTTTTCCAGGTACTTATACTAATACTTACAGAATGTGAATCCTTACTTGATGAATGAAATGAACAAGGAACCTTGAAGCAAATGCATAATCTATTCATTTCATAGCTTAGCTTTACTTCTTTTCCTTTGTTCATAACAAATCAACAAATGTGTAAAGTAATTGCCCCCCCCCCCCCCCCCC
>MU721818.1:8346-40465 GCA_026770625.1 Nicotiana glauca
GATCCAAGGCAAGTTGATAAGCATTATAAATGGTTTGAGAATTTATTTTAATTGAGGCTTTTGCATCTCCAAGTGTAGCAAATTCCTCATGTGAAAGATCTAAACTCTTATAAATATTGGAGTACCAAAAGTGAGGACCTCCTAATTTTATAGTAGGATTTAACATTGCAGCAACACCAAAAATAGGGGGGATAGGGAAAAAATAGTTTTTTAAACTTTTCTTTCATTGCATTTATAGCAAGTAGGGGTTTCTACAGGTGGGTCGGGCGGTGCATCAGTTGGATTATTAACAGGACTAGTAGGTATATCATCTAAATCCGGTTGGGTTTCATCTACATCCTCATTTTTCTCATCATTTTCTAAGATAGTTTCATTAGGATAAAGAGCATTCATAACTTATTCATTTAATCTTTCACCTGGTGCAATATTATGGCAAAATTCACTATCGAAAAATTTAAAACAAGGGTTATCACTATCAAGAATAATAGGAGCAGCAGGACGGGTAACAGGTCTGGGTCGGGGAGCCAGGGGAAGGGTAGTAGGTTGGCAACTACTTTCACCAATTTTAGCTTTTCCCTTACCACCAAACATTTTTTTCAAAGAAAATGCCATATTAATTAAAACACACAAAAATATATTCTTAAAAATTAAGAATTGGAACGAGTTTACCGAATTACCGAACAACTTCTTGAAAATTCAAAATCGTTGAAGACTTGAAGACTTCAATTCACCAACTTCACAATTTTTTACGAAATTTCAACAATAAAATAAGCAATTCTAGTAGAGAGATTGAGAGATATTGATAAATTGGTGAGTAAAAATAAAAGAATTAGGGGGTATTTATAGTTGAAAAATGGGAAAAAGTATAATTATATAACGTTTGGGGTTAAAATAATGTTTGGGGGCCAAATGGCTATTTTATAAAATGCCAAACGGTCAAAAAACAGCCCCAAACGGCTACTTTTTAAATATGGCCATTGGGCTGTTTTTTTTTCAATTTTTTTTTAAATTATAGCTGTTAGGCCCGCTAGGCCTGTTGGGCCCGGACCAGGCCCGTCAGCCGGTCCCGGGCTAAACGGTCCCGGGCTCGGGGGCCTAACGTTGAAGACTAGCCCGCCTCGGGCTTTAAAAGACCGTTAGGACTGGCCCACCAGGAACCTTAGGCCCGTTAGGACCGCGGGCACGGTCCGGTTCAGGCCCGGCTCACAGTGCAGTCTTATCCCAGAACCCGGTGTCACAAGTACATGAGCAACTATGATAAGAGAAATAAAATATAATATCCGTCCGGAATACAGTGGATGGAAAGTAAATACAGTACACTGGAAGGGACTACCCTAGCTACGTCGCCTCGAATGATGCAACTCACCTAGTCCCAGAAACGTCCGTGCTGCTATGTCCCGTAGGCTGCTAGAGGTATATATAACTGTGCAATAAAAATGCACAGAAGTGTAGTATGAGTACGTAATCAACGTGTACTCAGTGAGTATCCCGCCTAATCCCTAAGGGGTAGAGATGAGATGGTCAACTCTGACACTCTCTAATAGTCCAATGACTTTTTATCCTCAATATACATATTAAACAATGGATTTATATCTTTAGACATGATGCTAATCCAGATAGAGGAAACAAGCAAGCACATAATTCTTTAATAGGAAACTTCTATGATTTCTTTCATTAATAGCAAAATGATCTCGAGCCATAGTGAGGCATGTAACAACTTAATTAAGTCCAGGCAGCAACACAAGCATGCGCAACTCATAGCGAGGCGACGATCGATCCAACAGAAATAAATGTGCACTTGCCGAGGGTCAAGGGCGCGCCTATAGATACATCTATTAATCTTCCGAGGAGTTCGGCCCGTTCCAAAATAAACACACAGACAAACAATCAGTCAAGAAGTCAACATGGAGCAATCGTCCAAGAAAGGCCAATTCTCTTTAATAATTTGAGAAAACGAAGCTTAAGTCTTTTTAGAAATCTATGTATTAATTTAATGTGATCTATTACCCCGCTCGCGAATCACCCATGCGACGCGGTCAACATAAAATACATGCTCAGATAGCCAATTAGAATTTTTATCGAGGAATAATTATCCAAATAAAACCAATTCTCTATTTAACAATTCAGGAAATGAGGTTTAATCTCTTTTTAAATTCGTTTACTAATCAAAGGTGATTTAAACAATCCAAGTCATCGATGGGTTCATAATTAATTCAAGTATAACATGCTGATGGGTCCTAACTACCCAGACAATAGCATAATAGTTGCTACGCATGGACTCTCGTCACCTCGTGCATACGTAGCCCCCACAAATAGGAGCACATAATCAATCACTTCACCTATGGGGTAAATTCCCCCTCACAAGATTAGAAAGGAGACTCACCTCGCTCCGAAGATCCACAACCGGCATTCTACATTCTTCCGAAGACTTGTACCAACGCACAATGCTCCAAAACTAGCCAACATTCTTATAAATCCATTAATATATGCTCAATTATACTTTACAACCCAATTTATAACAATTCCTAACCCCGAACGAAAAGTTAACAAAATTTCCCTCGAGCCCCCGTGCCCAGAATCCGAACTTTTTCGAAGATAAAGTTTACCCATGAACTCACGAACTCAAATATATGATTTTCTCTTAATTCCATACTCAAAATCATGGTCAAAATCCAAGAACACTAATTTTCTAGGTCTTCCTCTAACCCTCAATTTTCTACCCATTTTCATATTAAAATCCATATATAATTAATGTATTGAACTCATAATAGGTAGAAATTACTTACCTTAACATTGTTGATGAAGAACCTCTCTTGAATCCTCCCAAAATCGCCAAAGCCATGAGAAATGAAAGAGGAATGGCCAAAATATGACTTTCAAAACAATGCATCTGCCTCCAGACATTTCCGCTTCTACGGTACCATTACCGCTTCTGCGGTTCTGGCCAAATTGTGCTGGACCGCTCTTGCGGTCTAATTTTCGCTTAAGCGGAACCGCTTCTGCGGTTTCCTGACCGCTATCTACGGTCCCAGCTCACCTCACCCCCAACCGCTTCTGTGGTTACTTCCTCGCTTCTGCGGGGCCGCTTCTGCGGTCCCATTTCCGCAGAAGCGGAAATACCAGCAACCAGCAACACCAGCCTTCCCAAAAATCCATTTTTCGATCCGTTAACAACCCGGAATCCACCCAAGGCCCCCAGGACCCCAAGCAATCATACCAACCAATCCCATAACACCTTACAGACTAGATCGAAGCCTCAAATCACATCAAACAATGCTAAAACCATGAATCGACCTCCAATCCAAGCTTTATGAACTTTGAAATTTCCAACTTCTACTTCTGATGTTTAAACTTGTCAAATCATGTCCGATTGACCTCAAATTTTGCACACAAGTCATATTTGACGTTAAGGACCTACTCTAACTTCCGAAATCGGATTCCGACCCCGATATCAAAAAGTCCACTCCCGGTCAAACTTCTCAAAAACCTTCAAATTTCTATCTTTAGCCAAATGGATTCAAAATGACCTACGGACCTCCGAATTCACTTCCGATCGCGCTCCCAGCTCCAGAATCACCATACGGAGCTATTCCCAGTATCGGAATCCCAAAACGAACATCGATAACACTGAAATGCACTCCAAGCCAAATTTAAGAAATTTCTTCCAAAATGCTAACTTCCACAATAGGCGCCAAAACGCTCCTGGGTTATCCAAAACCCAATTCGGGCATACGCCTGAGTCCGAAATCATCATACGAACCTGTTGGAACCTTCAGATCCTGATTCCGAGGTCGTTTACTCAAAATTCCAATCCTAGTTCATTCTTTCAACTTTAAGCTTCTCAAATGAGAATTTTCATTTAAATTTAACTCCGATCTTCCTGAATTTAAATTCCGACCATGCGAACAAGTCACAATACTTAAAATGAAGCTGTTCATGGACTCAGACTGCTGAACGACGCGCTAGGGCTCAAAACGACCGGTCGAGTTAATGCATTCTCTCCCACTTAAACGTACGTTCGTCCTCGAACGTGGTGAAAACTACACTGGAGTAGTCTGAAATCACTGTTTAGCAATTCATGCACCTTCCCGTGCTACCACAACTTAGTTGAGCACATTAGCTCGATAAGTTTTGAAGATACTCCCTTTTATTCAAGAAAATAAGCCTTAGAGCCCAATTCCAACATCCAAA
The DNA here is from genome assembly GCA_026770625.1 of Nicotiana glauca. Taxonomy (NCBI): domain Eukaryota; kingdom Viridiplantae; phylum Streptophyta; class Magnoliopsida; order Solanales; family Solanaceae; genus Nicotiana; species Nicotiana glauca. The sequence goes on from MU721818.1 coordinate 12,538, forward strand.
ATTCTATGCCAGGCCTGTTTCCAACCTACGATCACCGTATCACTCACTGTACGCTGTACTCAAACATGACTGCATAACTCTGCTGAATTCACACTTTGCATCACTTTACTCTTAGGACCACAATAACATTTCTATTTGAATTAATCAAAATTCCACGAATTCGATGCTCCCATTGCACCTAATGACCTACATAGGTCTTACTCCAACTATTACAATACCACCACGACGGATGAGATGCTGAAATTAATAATCAACTGCTAAGTCAACCAATCATCGAGTCTATACTTCTGACAAGAAACATTGCCACATTCTGAACCAAATAATGATCTTCGCTCCTTAATATACTTCATATGATCAGATTACACTGATCCTAAATCCCACAATATCATCTTACCCAATACGAACTGCTCATGTAATAAGCCACTCCGAACGCGATCACAAGTCTCATATGATGCGACGATGTGCCAATAGGCTACCAATCCGAACACAACACAAACAGAAAATCGGACTCTGGAAGGAATTACCTAACCCCTACACTAATACGGACTTTCCTTAGAAGATAGGAAGCGAAACATACAAAAAAAATAACATATAGAGGACCAGACTCGACATCACACTGTTGCGGTGCGCACCCGATCTAAATAACATATCCATGGCGGCGTGCCACCTGATCCACAGATAGATCTCACATAAGGAGATTGCACTTTGAGCTAAATCTGCTCATTACAATAAAAATGTCAAATATCGACTGCAAGCAGTCTAAGTGCATAATACCATTCCTTAGAAAACACGTAGCGCTATAGGCTACAAAACTCAAGCACAACTGAGGTGCGATACAAGATCTAAATCTCAAGAGCTATCCTGCTCATATGACATCATCGCAACGTGGAACCTCAACACATAAGAATTTACTAAGCCGTCTCACAACTTATACGGCACAATATATCATTACCTGGAATAGCTGCTGACAAAATAACACATCGACTGTTCCTCCATAAGGAACGCTCGTTTAAATGAACACAACTGGCCTGATATAAAGCCTTGTTCACAAATAAATCAATCCACCAATCTCAAGCCGATTCCTGATTGCACCAACTTGTCCAATAACCTTTCAAAGGTCCATAGTTACCCCCTTTCCTCATAACACATAAAAACAACCATCATGACCGAAGCAACCTCCTCAGTTCATAACCCAATAAGCAAAGTGCCCTCCAGGCATAAGCTCTCAAATCAATGATATTACCATAATCCTTATACTTCGTTTAAATCTTTTAGCCAATCAAGTGACTACATGTCACAATTATACAATCTTCCCGTGGGACACACTCCCACAATCTTTCAAAATAAATAAAGGGTCCACACAACTAAACCATCGGACACACTAACGCTGAGAAGCGATCCAGAATCCTTAACCAGGATGCAAAGCTTCTTTCACAACACATCGCTCCCAGGGGACGCTAATGACAACACCAATTTACTTTAATTATTCAACCCTTTCCTTGCTCATCTGAGCCCGTGACATCCTTGTCAACACTGAACTGCAACCTTAATCCTCATTTCGTATTTCCATGCTATTCACTGCACCCAACGTGCCAACATACGATAGAACACGATTTTTCATCATAACTCTGAATTCTTAATATTTTCACATTTCATCATATAAAAACCTTGCACTTAACTCACTTCAGGAGAATCATAGCGATACACAGGTAATTTCTCATAACCGTAGAATATGCAAATCTGCAAGTAGTGGTCTAAGCCACCATAGCCCTTCCAGAATCCTCTTTCACTTAACAAGCCATAGCAGAAGAATGCCCCTGATAAATCATCAATCACGGCGGCCGACAGGCCTCACACATACCCCCACAAATCATATACATAACTTGATCTCGCAGACCAAACTGATCACTGGCCCCAATATGCCAATTCAACTATGGCTAATCAATTTACCTTCTTCCAATACCTCCTTGCTTGCCTTAAAAATAAGACTAACTCCATCCAACACATGACATACTCCATCTACACTCGCCTCGAGTGACCTTGAATTACGAGACCAGGCTGTCTCAATTCCTACGAACTATTTAATAACACCCAAATGCTACACCACAAGCCAAACATCCCGGAACATTCTGTGCCTCTTCTCATAAACTGCTACAAAGCTTGATTCTTAATTGTACCTACAAGTTTGACATCATTAGGCACCACACTTTACCTCTTGAATTCACTAGGACCGTTACTTAGAGCCACCCGCTCTGACTTGGCCCCGAATATAATAAACTCCTTAAATCTTCTAGCACATTAATACCCTCTCAACGAAGCACCTGGCAGAACCAATCCCGTTTAAACCTGCTTTTATACAAGGCATAAATTCTGAATATTTTCCTAAGTTCGAACATAAGCCCATAAGGCTAACCATAGCACATCCTTAATAATTCCTCCGCTCAATTTACTACTTATGGTCTTTTCTGGTAGCTGAAATAATCCATCAATATGCTAATAACCAGAAATCACGCAAGTAGTTAATCATACAGCCCAATCACAAGCGGTGGGACTCTCCCACTTAGCTTGAAGCCATCATTTCACCATTCTTGAGTTCGCCCGACCTTTTTACCCTTTATTGACATAACCTCCTATCATAAGTTATCAAAATTTCTTGGAATCTTCCTGTAAATCCCCATTTTTCAGATTCTAAATCATTAAACACATTCGCACGACTGATCTCTTTATTGAACAACCAATATAATTCTTACAGAAGCTTCGCCAACCACGCGACCGCTAACCTGCTCATGGGGAATAACCCACCTAGGGGAATCACCTCCCGATATCTTCTCACGTCGCTGCACGAGGTACATTCACTACGACACCAATAGCCCATCCGGAGTCCAAGCTCAACTTCTAGTTGCATAAGTCCATTCGCCCTCGCGGACATCAATTAAATGTGCGGCAACATCCTTCCAAATTTAGGGTTATGCTGCATCCTTCTCCATTTCGAGCAGTTCCTTTCCGCCATATCAATCTTTTGCCGCATAATAGCCCATACTTCAAATCATACCTGTAGACTTCAATCACCAATCATTAAAATCCCCAATTTGATCCAAACTCGCTTTGAGGCGCGTAGTCATCCTACTACCAAGCCTATATGCAACCCTCGCCACTCTCCCACTTTGGTGGAACTCATCCCTTTAATTGACCACTCGACCTTGTTCCTCTTACTTGGCCTTCTAGAAGTTTTAAACACCACCTGACACTTCCCATATGTCCTTTCTCATACTTTACTACTCAATTGTTGCGTTAAATTAAATCTATCTTCGTGGCACTTAAATCCACCATTGCTGCTAACTTTAAACCTTTCGAAAGGTCATTTTTATCGATCCGTCAACATTAGAAATTCTGATTCGATCTTAAACCACTGCATCATGCAATATCTGACAGTCGTAACTCCAATACTAGTTCACAATATCCTGCCATAAAGGCGAATTGTAGCAGATTATAACATCGACAAACTTAGTACGTCCAATTAGGACGACAACACCCCAATGTAAAGGAGAACTCCACCATGTTTGCAATTACCACGTTCATTACTTCCACCAGTGCACTTCTGACCATCCTCAATTTGTTTGACTTTCCCCTACCGGGAATCAAATACTGAATCCCTTGATTACACACTAAGTAAACATCCCTTCAATTCATTCACTGCCCCGACCTGTGGGCAACACCCTACCATTACAACAACACTGTGAAATAATCGCTCATAAGCATTATAGCAACCTGTGCCTAGCCTCAAGGCTCTTAGAAGTTCCGTTACTGAGCTGAAACAATGGAATATCCTTCCATAAGGCGATCATAATAGTCCAATCAATTATACCGGGAAAATCATCCCGCACCACATTTGTAGTGACATTACAATCCTTCAATTTTTGATTTATTAAAAGCGCCTCGCATCGCGTAAGATTGAGTGAGATGGAATCAAAGGCATACGCCTCAAAGGAATTGAAATGCACGAAAAGGAAATGAAGAAGGGAAGTACTCCTAACAGCCCTGTAGGCTCCCAAGGATAAGTACAGACGTCTTCGTACCGATCAGCGAGACTCTACTAGACTTGCTCATGACTCGTGAGACCAACGTGAACCTAGTGCTCTGATACCATGTTGTCACGACCCAAAATCCACTAAGGGTCATGATGGCGCCGGACACCGCCGTCAAGCCAGCCAACTCAAATACTTAATTAAATCTCATTTTAATACTTTTGAAAAATATTTATTTTATACGTTTTAAACAAGACTCAGTGTGTCCTTCCAAATAAGTAAATAAAATATTCAAAAAACTTTTAAGATTTCCAGATATTCCAAATACATCCCCAGAACCCGGTGTCACAAATACATGAGCAACTACTGATAAGAGAAATAAAATACAACATCTGTCCGGAATACAGTGGACGAAAAGTAAATATAGTAAACTGGAAGGGACTACCCTAGCTGTGTCGCCTCGAATGATGCAGCTCACCTAGTCTTAGAAACGTCCGTGCTGCTACGCCCCGTAGGCTGCTAGAGGTATATATACCTATGCAACAAAAATGTACAGAAGTGTAGTATGAGTACGTAATCAACGTGTACTCAGTGAGTATCCCGCCTAATCCCGAGGGGTAGAGACGAGATGGTCAACTATGACATTCTCTAATAGTCCAATGACTTTTTATCCTCAATATACATATTAAACTGTGGATTTATATCTTAAGACATGATGTTAATCCAGATAGAGGAAACAAGCAAGCACATAATTCTTTCATAGGAAACTTCCACGATTTCTTTCATTAATAACAAAATGATCTCGAGCCATAGTGAGGCATGTAATAACTTAATTAAGTCCAGGCAGCAATACAAGCATGCGCATCTCATACCGAGGCGACGACCCGATCCAACAGAAATAAATATGCACTTTCCGAGGGTCGACGACGCGCCTATAGATGCATCTATTAATCTTCCGAGGCATTCAGCCTGTTCCAAAATAAACACACATAGACAGACAATCAGTCAAGAAGTCAACAAGGAGCAATCATCCAAGAAAGGCCAATACTCTTTAATAATTTGAGAAACTGAAGCTTAAGTCCTTTTAGAAATCCATTTATTAATTTAATGTGATCTATTACCCCGCTCGCAAATCACCCATGCGATGCGGTCAACATAAAATACATGCTCAGATAGCCAATTAGAATTTTTATCGGGGAATAATTATCCAAATAAAACCAATTCTCTATTTAACAATTGAGGAAATGATGTTTAATCTCTTTTTAAATTCGTTTACTAATCAAAGGTGATTTAAACAATCCAAGTCATTGATGGGTTCATAATTAATTCAAGTATAACATGTTAATGGGTCCTAACTACCCGGACAATAGCATAATAGTAGCTACGCACGGACTCTCGTCACCTTGTGCGTACGTAGCCCCCACAAATAGGAGCACATAATCAATCACTTCACCTATGGAGTAAATTCCCTTTCACAAGATTAGAAAGGAGACTCACCTCGCTCCGAAGATCCACAACCGGCATTCTACATTCTTTTGAAGACTTGCACCAACGCACAATGCTCCAAAACTAGCCAACAATCATATATATCCATTAATATATGCTCAATTACACTTTACAACACAATTTATAACAATTCCTAACCCCGAACGAAAAGTTGACAAAAATGCCCTCGGGTCCACGTGTCAGAATTCGAAATTTCTCAAAGATAAAGTTTACCCATGAACTCACGAACTCAAATATATGATTTTCTCTTAATTCCATACGCAAAATCATGGTCAAAATCCAAGAACACTAATTTTCTAGGTCTTCCTGTAACCCTCAATTTTCTACCCATTTTCATACTAAAATCCATACATAATTAATGTATTTAACTCATAATTGGTAGAAATAACTTACCTTAACATTGTTGATGAAGGACCTCTCTTGAATCCTCCCAAAATCGCCAAGCCATGAGAAATGAGAGAAAAATGGCCAAAATCCGACTTTTAAAACAATGCATCTGCCTCCAGACATATTCGCTTCTGCAGTACCATTACCGCTTCTGCGGAAACCGCTTTTGCGATTTTGGGCTGCTTCTGCGGTTCTGGCAAATTGGGCTGGATCGCTCCTGCGGTCTAATTTTCGCTTAAGCGGAACCCCTTCTATGGTTTCCTGACCGCTATCTGCGGTCCCAGCTCACCTCACCCCCAACCGCTTCTGTGGTTACTTCCTCGTTTCTGCGGGGTCGCTTTTGCGGTCCCATTTCCGTAGAAGCGGAAATACCAGCAACCAGCAACACCAGCCTTCCCAAAAATCTATTTTCCGATCCGTTAACCACCCGGAATCCACCCGAGGCCCCCGGGACCCCAACCAATCCCATAACACCTTACGGACATGCTCGAATCCTCAAAAAATAATGCTAAAACCATGAATCGACCTCCAATCCAAGTTTATGAACTTTTAACTTTCCAACTTCTACTTCTGATGTTTAAACCTGTCAAATCATGTCCGATTGACCTCAAATTTTGCACACAAGTCATATTTGACATTCGGACCTACTCCAACTTCAGGAATCGGATTCCGACCCCGATATCAAAAATTCCACTCCCGGTCAAACTTCTCAAAAACCTTCAAATTTCTATCTTTAGCCAAATGGCTTTAAAATGACCTACGGACCTCCAAATTCACTTCTGATCACGCTTCCAACTCCAGAATCACCATACGGAGCTACTCCTAGTCTCGGAATCCCAAACGGATATTGATAACGCTGAAATGCACTCCAAGCCAAACTTAAGAAATTTCTTCCAAAATGCTAACTTCCACAATAGGCGCCAAAACGCTCATGGGTTATTCAAAACCCAATTCAGGCATACGCCCGAGTCAGAAATCATCATACGAACCTGCTGGAACCTTCAGATCCTGATTCCGAGGTCGTTTACTCAAAACTCCAATCCTAGTTCATTCTTTCAACTTTAAGCTTCTTAAATGAGAATTTTCATTTAAATTTAACTCCGATCTTCCTGAATTCAAATTCCGACCATGCGAACAAGTCACAATGCCTAAAATGAAGCTGCTCATGGCCTCATACTGCTGAACGACATGCTAGGGCTCAAAATGACCGGTCGGGTCATTACATTTTAATTATCCATTTTTGTATACGTTGATTTAATTACTCTTTGGTATGGTTAGTCATTGTTTAATTTCCATCATTTATGCAATTGTTGTTAAGTGTATTTGAGAGAGTCAGTAATCCTTAGTAGCGATTAGGCCTAACCTTGGCCCAGATGAGGCACCCTGGTTGAAACCAGGATCAGAATGCTTTGAATCCATTTTTCTTTCGCTTTTGGGCTCAACATCTTGCCCAATTACCTTCAGCAATTTTCATCTATCAATTGGACTATAACAAATAGTTATTAATATTGCAAGTTTTATCCTTGAAAAGCTGGGCCTGATATTGGTCTAATCAAGCTGCTAGGTCAGACCAGGTCTGCTTGCCCCTTTTGCTCTCTTCCTTGGGCTCAATTTCAAGCCCAACCCCCCTGGCCACGTTTTTCTTAAAAGTATTTTAGATAATATATTGGGCATAATGCTGGTCCTGATCTTCTCAAACACTTAAAGGCCTAGTTTGTCTTTCCATACAGACTTTCAAATAGTAGCCCCTTTATAATTCCAAACTTAGTTTAAACATGATCCCTCGTAGTTTGGTTTAGGCGCGTTATAATAAATTATCATAGCTACGGATACGGTTCCCGTGACGTAGTCGTGATACATAATTTCCCAAATCCAGGGGTACATTTATGTGACTCATCCACAACAACTAATTATGTTAATAATTTAAACGTGTTACAAATTGTGGGTACGGTTCCCGTGATATGATGTCGCAATATGTACCAAACAAATAAGTGTACGACAATCGTAACTTGTTTTGGAATAATTCCATAAATAATTAAAAGCGATCAAAAGCTAAATAGGTATAAAACATGTAATTAATCACATAGTTAGGCCAATAATAATAGTTGAGTGATCGTGCTATGAGTGTTCAAATATTTCAATTGCATTTTGTATAATTATATTAGCATTTTAAATACTATAATTGCATATTTTAAAAAAATAGCCCCTACATATGCATAACTACGTTATCTATAAAAAAAATGGCTTTTTATATTTTTATAATATTAAGCAATTATTTTAAATCACCTTCATGCATGAAAATCATTTTCTATCATTTAATTAGCTATTTTTAAATTATTTTATTTAGTAAAAATGGGTACTTAACAAATAGCCCCTAATTTATACCCAAAATCGGATCCCTCCAAACCAATTTAGTTAAACCCAATCCCAATTTGAATCAAACCTAGCCAAATTAAATCCAACTGTCCCCAACCCAGAACCAATCGTGATTGTTGATCTCTAAGATCAACAGTCCTTAACACCCCTTACCATTTTTAATCCAAACGACCCCCTAACCCTCCTCATTTGTTACACCCCACCGCCCTTGAATCCCTCATCTCCTCTCTTCTTTCCGAGACTAACCCTAACCCTAGCGTCATCACCTAAATCTACCCCAAATCCCTTCGATTCTTACCTATTCCACGATATTCCCTGGTGATTTGAGGCCTCTACCGGCCTCTTACCTCTTCTGGTTGTTCGATTTTGTTGTTTATGAAGGGATATCGAAGAGATCCAACCGAGATTTTGTTCAAAAACCATTTAAGGGTCTACCTATGGTCATCTCCGTCTGTGAGTACTATTATCTTGTGTTTATGTCTTGAACCTTTGGTTCAAAACCAGATTTCCTTTCATCTCTATCACTTTCTCAAAACCTTCATCTCTTACACTTTGAATCTGTTCAGATCCTGGCTGATCTCAAACATGTTCGAGCTTATACGCTATCTTTCTTTAAAAATATTATGTTCTCTTTATCATCGACTAGTTTTTATATTCCTCCAAATTAAGGTTTTTGATTCTTTATTATTTGTTGTATATCTGAAGTGGTTCCGAGTTTTTATAACATTTTCTCTCTAAGGCCTTTCTGTTTTACCTACTGTTGATCGATCCTGAAGTTTTCCAAAATTAGGGCTCCACTTCTTCTTGTTTCTGCAAAAAACTTTTCTAAGAGTTTCTAAGTGTTTGAAGCTGATTATCATTACTCTTATATTTTAGTCCTTTTTTTGTTCATTTGTCTCACTTTCCGCTTCAATTTTTTCCATTATTGACTATCTCTGTCAATCAAAATGGATTTACTGGTTTACTTAAGGTTTCAAATCATATTTTCCTGTTAAAATTAGTACTTCCCGGTAATTTTACCTATTTTTCTCATCTATAATTTTTAATTGGTACTACTTGCCTTATTTAGATTAATTAGTCTAACCTATAGTCTTTAGACTTATTGCTTACATTATTTAACTCCAATCATGCTTGCTAACTGATTTCTTATGAGATTCTCCATGATTTAAGTGATATTAATTGATTAGGTTTAGCATTGACTGACTGGTTAATTGATTTGCATACTCTATTTATGTACCATTAATTTTTCTTGCCTTATTTGTTTAATCTGCTCAATGCTATATAAGTTTCATTCTTTTATTTAACAAACAAACACAGTTCAACACACACACAGACATAGAAAAACATACAAACTTCTTTCTCTCTTCCTCTATCACAATCTTCCGCTCTTTGTTGATATATTTGTCTAGCCGGCTGGGAGACAAGGATAGACCTTTGGACCATGTTTGCTTCACTATTCCGTTGCGATTTCTTAAATGGTATGCTCCCATTACTATCATTCAATTAAACCTATGTGTTACCTTATAATCAGCATGTCTTTCTTTTGAACCTATATGTTTTTCCTACTCAGCATGTCTACTGCTATTTGATTTAACTATGTGCCATGTTATCAGCATGCCTACTTTATCTCATTAGATCCCTACGCTTCATGTTTATTGTTCTTAATCAGCATGTTTAGTGCTATACAGTTAGACTATATGCTTACTGCTATTCAATTTGACCTATGTGTTTCCTTATAATCAGCATACCTTTCTTCTCCTTAATCAAACCTATGTATTCACTGCAATAGCATATCTACTTCTGTTCAACCTATGTGTTTACTACAATAGCATGCCTACTTCTATTTGATTGAACCCATGTGTATCCTGCTTTCAACCTGCCTACTCCTGTTTTGGCTAGATCTATATTCTTCAGCTTTTAGCAAGTCTACATACTTGCTCATATTTAAACTAGACCTATGTCTGTTTACTTCTCCACTAGCATGTTCCGTCTATCTTTATTTTAAATGTTCACCCCTCACAGACTTTTGACCAACATTGCTCCCAATCCCTGGCATCCATGTGTATGTGACTGTATGATTGATCACAACATGCCATGTCTTTGTTTAGTGTTTCCTCACCTAGTAACAACTAATAAACCAAGTTGAAACTCTAAGTGATCCTGTTCCTGTAGAATTGAATGACCATGTTTGCTCCTTACTTCCAGAGAATCCAAAACTATTTTCTTAAAAACTATCTCCTATTTTCAACTTCTATTCATAGAACAACTAGGGTCCTACCCTCCAGTGTGAGCATTGACTAGGAGTTCATGAGACTCATCTGAACCTTGACACACTGGGGTTGGCTTTCCAAACTTGCTCACAAAAGGGTTGCTCTGAATTTTTTTGTTTTTAGTGTAAGCATTGCCCGGGGTCCCTGAGACCCTTGGGAACTTTGACACACCAGGTTACCATTGGGTGCACTATGAGGGTATTGGCATGTTTATACTTGGTTTACGGCCTAGCTTTTCAGGTTTACTGTTTGGGCATGCTCAGGCTCCCTATAGTTTTAGCGATTTCACTTATGTAATTCATCATTTATGTTTGGTTTGAAATAATAATTTATTTGTAAGCGGATATTAGGTATATTAATAACAGGGAGGAGTTCTTATACACATCTTGTTTGGAAAGAGAAAATACCATGCCTATAGGTTATTGCAATGTCTGTTTATTTAGATACCATGCCTATAGGTTATTGCTATGTTTGTTTATTTAGATACCATGCCTATAGTGTTTAAAATTCGACCCTGCATTCTAGATACCATGCCTATAGGGTTTAAAATCAACCTTGCATTTTATACACCATGCCTGTAAGTTTGAAAAATCAATCTCTACATGCCAACAAAGTTTAAATCAGTTTTCTGCATGTCAATAAGGTTTTTAAGACAATTGTTGCATTTAGATGCCATGTCTATAGGATTTAAGTTTAAAACTAGTTTCTACACCTCGATAGCATGCCTATAAGGTTTAAATCAGTTCTCGCATCTAGATACCATGCCTATAAGTCTAAAATCAGTTTCAACACCTAGACAACATGCATATAAGGTTTAAATTAGTTATCGTATCTATATACCATGTCTATAAGTCTATAATCAGTCTCTACACCTAGATAACATGCCTATAGGAACTAATGAACCAAACTGCCTGCTTAAAATTATCTACTGATTCATTGCACTTCTGATTAATAACTATATACCATGTTCATAGGACATCACTAACACACGCATAGGCAAGCCTGTACGGCGACTAAAGTCCTACAAATTGTAAAACTGTGCTTTTGTTAATTGTGAAATGTCCAAATTCAGCAAGCCCTATAATCAGTAGGCAAATGGATTAGGTCTCTATTGCTTCTTTTGAATGCTGCGTATATTCTATTTGTCATGTTCACTTAGATATCATGTTCTAGGATCCTTTGAAATATCTGAAATCTTGCTGTTTGAGATGTGATATTGTCTACTTGTGTGAGGAGCTAAAAGTAAGCCTTTAATTGCCCCTTTATGTGAGTTTCCTATTTGTTTTTTTGCTTGTCGCTTAGATTTTCTCCTTTTAAGCACTTTAGGCGAGTCTAGAACTGCCTTAATTAGAGGTCCAAAATACCTCCAGGGCCATAAAAAAGGGACGGGTAATGCATGCATAAAGTACGTTTAATTAGAATTGCTTATATAACCATAAAGGGGAGGGTAATTGGGTAGTAAAGGATATGATGATCTATGTGATAATTCTATATGTAGCACCCTAACTTGGGGACGATTAGCAAGAATTGTACAGAAGTGATCCTGTAGGCTAAAAACCTAGGACCCCCCTTTACTCCTTGTTTTCAATATAATATCCATTTGTCTAATTTATTTTATCTGTTTATAAGACTAATTCACATGATTTGAGTTCTGCCGGAACCCACCAACCTCGAGGGGTGCCTAACACCTTCCCCTCAAGGTTATTTCAAGCCCTTACCCAATCTCTAGTAATACAAACAGGTTTTCTGAGTTATTTGCTTTAGGTTCCCTAATTTTTTTTAAATCTATAAGGTGGTGACTCTTCAAATTCCATGCTCGATTCCCCCCAAAAGGTAATGAGTTGGTCCCAATGAATGTCGAAACCCGGACTCCACGAGGAAAAAGAGGGCGCTACAGCTGCCACATCTTTTTATGACAAGTGTAAGTGGCTTGAATTGGCGAAGGGCCAATGGGAGGCTAAGAACAACGGCCTTGGAGATGCGTCTGAGATGAGGCTGGCCCTCCTAGAAAAAAAACCAAGTCTTCAAATCCAAAGCTCGAGTAGGGCAACAAAATAAAGAGGGTCTCGAAAACCGAAAACCCTCAAGACAAGAAAACCTCCACTCGAAGACTACAAAAAAGGTTTGCTCAAGAGGGTACAGACTCGGCCCATGACCCCCCGAATAGAGAGGAGAATGATGATGAAGAAGCGGTGTTGATGACCTAGACTAGAAAGCCGGTCGAGGCCACCGAGCATTCAAAACTAGAGAATCTACCTTGTGGTAAGGATGCCTGGATAGAAGGAATGGGCAAGGCCCCTATCCCCGGAGGTTGAGATTGTCCTTTTGTATTCAGCTGGTATACCAGAGGGAATAAACGTTGAATACCCCAATGTTACTGAGAATGTCCTGAGTGAAGAGCTCGGGGCCGCGAGAACAGGTCACTCCCTTTCGTTGCCAACTTATTTTGAGGGGGCAATCGAAGAAGCCAACGCTATGCCCAAGCCTGGTCCAAAAAAGGTTATTGGAGATGATCCTTTTCAAGGGTGCTATGCTGGGATCGAGTATTTTAATGACTTTAATTATGAATCCTCCTTTTTTGAAGAGGCCCAACATCTCTTTATCCGGTAAAGGATCTGTCCTTTCTATTGCAAGCTTTTCTCCCTTTGTTTTCCTCTTCTACTGACGCGTATCTATTTTGCGTATAGGCTATTGCAAAGTTTAAGGCTAAGCTAAAACAATGTGAGGTTGAGCTCAAGAGAGTCTCGAGTGAAGAGAAGTCCTTGAGGCTCCTTTGTAGCCGGAAGGAAGAGGAGCTTAAGGATCTCCGAACTGCTTTGGACAAAACTCAAAAAATTGAGTTCGAGCTGGACGAGCAGTTAAACTTGATTTTAACAAAGTTTGGCATTCTTGGCCCTGCTTCGAAGACTAATACTTCGATGTCTCAGCTACAGCAAAAGCTGAACATGATTGGTGAGGTGAATTATGTTCAGGCTGATTGCCACCATTGGAAAGAGAACATGGATCGACTTGCTGCCGAAAAAGAAGTTGTTAAGGCTCAACTGACCTTGGCTTGTCCAGCTTTAGTCCTAGCATATGCAGCTTCAGTCCGGGATTTAGCCAGTTCAGACCCCAACCCCTCTATTTCACTGTCTTGAGCCAAGCCTTTCACTTTCATACCACGGAGCTGAGCTTTAGACAAGGTCAGTTGAGCATTAATAGCTTCTTTTTCGGCGGCAAGTCGATCCATGTTCTCTTTCCACTGGAGGCAATCATCCCGAGCTTGATTCACTGCACCTCGGAGTTGCCCAATCATGTTTAGCTTTTGTTGTAGCTGAGACATCGAAGTATTGGTTTCCAAAGCAGGGCCAAGAATGTGGAGCTTTGTTAAAATCAAAGTCCTACTTGTCCAGCTCGGACCCGGTTTTTTGAGCTTTGGCCAAAGCAGTTCGGAGATCCTTAAGATCCCATTCCTTCTGGCTAAAAAGCATCCTCAAGGCCTTCTCTTCGCCCGAGACTCTTTTGAGCTCGCCCGAACTGCTTTGCCCCTGCTTTTATGTCTCAGCTGCAGCAAAATCAGAATATGATTGGGAAGCTGTATATGCTAGGGCTGAAGCTGCACAAGCCAAGGCCGAAGCTGAGAAGGAGAAGGATGTGTCCGATAAATCCATTGCTATATATAAGAGAGAAACCATAGTCGTTCAAGCTGAGTTGAAGGAGGCCTCTACCATTGCAAGATAGAGCAACAAATTGGCTAAGTGTCAAGCCCGGATGGAGATTCTCGAGGAAGTCCGGGCTCGAGGGTTCATCCTTGCCGAAGATATAGCCGAAGCACAAGCACGGGAAACCGATGCTAGGTTTCTTGTCACCTCTGATGATGAGGACGTGGTGAGTGGATCCGAGGACGAGGAAAGTGAAGAAGATGCTTCTGAAAGGGAAGAGGCTCCAGAAGATAAAGCCACCAGAGATGAAGAGAACACTCTCGGGGACGTGGCCCCGAAATAGATTAGGTTACTAGTTTTGTATAAGAGCTCCTTGTTGTAATATGCTTTGTAAATTTCTCGGCTGAATATAAAGTAGCTTTTTGCTCTGTTCCTGATTTGTGCTGACTTTTTATTTTGTCTCCGTTCGTGAAACATTCTGATGGTTCACATGTTAAATTTGAGTATTGGTTTAGACTCGTAACAAGCCCTTAGGATTTTATTGCCAAAAATCGTACCCCTTAGGGTTTTAGATGATCCCCGAGCCAAGCTTAAAGTCAAATTAAAGTGAGCTCGGGGCTTTTGGGTCCGAGTTAAATGAGAACATGGTCTCAGACTCCCATAGGCCTTTGACCTTATATTTCTTTTTTAAGCTGGCCCTTGTGCTCTTGTATATCGGCCCTTAGGCTCTTTTAGGTTGGCCCTTAGTCTCTTTCAGGTTGGCCCTTAGACTCTTTAAATTGGGCCATTTTGGCCTCTAAAATGGCAATATAGTTTTCCCTCACTTCGGCTAAAAGACTTAATGAAATATTAGTTATGCCTTAGCATGTATTTTTGTACCCGTTAGATTTTTCGAAGGCTCGACGTATCGGAACCTTATTAGTCATTTTGTTTGCCTGGGCATAATCGAATGCCTCTTAGGGGTTTCCTAAAGGTTGGTGTTATCGAAGCCTCTTCGATTGTTCGAGAGCTGATTTATTGAAGCCCTTAGATTCTTTGAAGGCAGATTTATCGAAGCCCCTAGATTTTTCGGAGCCAAATTTATCGAGGCCTCTTATGTTTTTCTTTTGCCGGGGGTAGCCTGATTTAACTGATTTTTTTAATATTTGAATGCCTTTAATTTATAGCGGAAGTCGGACGTCTCTGAGCCACATTTTTTTGCCATAGCCTTATATGACGGTGGTCTTTAGTATATCCGTAGCCTTCGGGTTTGTCACTTAGACTGGTTCCCAATAATTTTCCAAACGTTTTCGAAAAGTTAGTCCCCGAGTGAGTTGGCCTTGGCCTTCATTTCGAGGGTGTGCGTCTTTGAGGTTTTATAGTGGCTGTTAGTGATAGCCCTCGGATATTTCAGGGTGTTTTGAACCTTGAGCCATTTCCTGTAGGATTGTAAGTATAGAGATCCTAAGATATACGAAGTGTCTTTTGATATAACCAGAATGCTTCTTCAAATAGTCAATACATGCGTACATGTTTTTCCATTGGGCCTCAATCATTCTATATAGACACGGTTCATTTGACCATTTGGCCCATTAAAAAGTTCTCCTACCGAGGCCCTTTTAGGCGTGAAATATCTTTCTCAAAGTTATAATATCCTAGGGTGATGCCCCCTAGTATTCGAGATTGATCGGAGAGAAGCCTTGAGTACTTGTTGAGTGATCCTTAGGTAGCATATAGGTGTTGCCTCATTAAAAACCTTGCCGATAAAACCTATTTGGGATAAAACCCGATCTTAGCGAAAAAGAGTGCAACGCATGCTTTCAAACCCAAAGTCTTCGAGCTTAGTAGGTAATATCTTTTGAGTAATGATATATTCTAATTATTTGGTAGTTTCTCACATTCCATTGTGCTGAGTTTGTAGGATCCTTTGCCAATAACTTCGAGGACACGGTACAGTCCTTCCTAATTAGGACCTAGCTTCCCTTCGTTTGGGTCTCAAGTGTTAAGAGTGACTTTTCTCAGTACTAAGTCCCCAACTTTGAAATATCAGAGTTTTGTCCTTCTGTTATAATACCTTTCGATTCTTTGTTTTTGCACGACCATTCGTATTAATGCAGCCTCACGTTTTTCATCTAGTAGCTTGAGAGAAGTGTTCATCACTTCGTTATTTGTGCCTTTCGTGGCATGCTGAAACTTTGCGCTAGGCTCCCCAACTTTGACTGGAATTAAAGCTTTGGACCCATATACCAAATAAAATGGGGTCTCCCCCGTGCTTGACTTCGATGTCGTCCGATATGCCCATAATACCTCGAGCAACACCTATCTCCATTTCCCCTTGCCATGTTCTAGCTTTTTCTTCAAGTTTCGAATAACGATTTTGTAGGTGGACTTGGCTTGCCCATTTGCACTTAGGTGGTAAGGGCTGATAGGATCCTTTTGATTATATGGTCTTCGAGGAATTTTGTCACTTTGTTGCCGATGAATTGTTTTCCATTGTCATATGTTTTTTCGGCGGGTATCCCGAACCGGCATATGATGTGGTCCCATATGAAATCGATGACTTCTTTTTCTCTTACTTTCTCGAAAACCTACGCTTCAATCCATTTTGAGAAGTAGTCAGTCATACATAAAATGAATCTAGCTTTACATGGCGCCATTGGTAGGGGGCCGATGATGTCCATCTAATATTTCATGAATGGACACGGGGATAGGACTGAGTGGAGTTGTTCACCGGGTTGATGAATTATTGGCGCAAATATCTGGAACTTATCACACTTTTGAATGAACTCCTTGGTATCTTTTTCCATGTTATCCTAATAATATCCTGCTCTGATCACCTTGCGAACCAAAGAGTCTGCACCATAATGATTCCCACAAGAGCCCTCGTGGATTTCTCGTAGTGCATAGTTTGTGTCCTCGGGTCCTAAGCACACCACCAGTGGTCCATCGAAGGTTCTTCTATATAATGTTCCATTTTCATTGAGCGAGAATCGAGCCGCTTTGTCTTAGAGTGTTATTAACTCCTTTAGGTCCGCGGGGAGCTTCCCATCCTTTAAATAATTGATGTACTTATTCCTCCAATCCCATGTTAAGCTTGTCGAGTTAATCTCTGCATGGCCTTCTTCGATCACTGACTTTGATAGCTGGATGACAACCCCCAGGACGATATGGTCTTCTTCGACTGACGATCCCAAGTTTTCCAGTGCGTCGGCCTCGTTGTTCTGTTCTCGAGGTACATGGTCCAATGTCCATTCCCTGAAGAGGTGCAGTGTTATTTGAAGTTTGTCCAAGTACCTATGCATTCGATCATCCAAACTTCGAAGCTTCTGTTTACATGGTTTACCATCAAAAGGGAATCACACTTTGCCTCGAAGACCTCTGCTCCAAGGCCATTGTCTAGTTCAAGACCTGCAATCATGGCTTCATACTCGGCCTCATTATTAGTAAATTTAGAAGTTTTGATAGATAGTGTAATAACACTGCACGTAGGTGGTTTCAAAATGATGTCGAGCCCGGACCCTTTAACAGTCGAGGCACTGTCTATGAAGAGGGTCCAAACCCCAACCGATGTACCCGTTTTTAGCAAGAGTTCCATTTCTACTTCAGGTATGAGGGCTGGTACGAAGTTGGCCACAAAGTCTGCCAAAATTTGAGACTTGATGGCCCACTTGGCCAATCTTCCCGATAATTTGGGCTTATGCAAGAAACTTCGAAACGGATATATAGTGAATACACATATAGGATGTCATTAAAAATATGGTTTTAATTTCCTAGATGCACTTATTAATGCAAGAGGTAACTTTTCCAAATATGGATAGTTGGTTTCAGCATCCCATGGGTTCGGACTCATATAAATAGGAAATTACGTACCTTGATCTTTTGAAACCAACACACCACTTACCACTACCTCAGACGCAGATAAACACAAGTAGAGTGTTTTATCCTCCTTTGGAGTATGAAGCAAGGGTGGGATTGAGAGATATAGTTTTAACTCTTCAAGGGCTCGTTGGAATTTTGGAGTCCATGCGAAGTTGTTCTTCTTTTGAAGCGGGGAGAAGAAATGATGGTTGTGATCCGATGATCTCGATATAAATCAACCTAGAGCAGCTATACGTCCGGTCAGCTGTTGCACGGGTTTCACATTGTTCACCACAGGGATTTCCTCAATGGCTTTGATTTTATTGGGATTGATCTCGATGCCTCTTTTCGATACCATTAAGCCTAAGAACTTGCCAAAGCCGACTCCAAAAGCGCACCTCTCGAGGTTGAGCTTCATGTTATACTTTTTAAGGATGTCGAATGCTACCTGCAAATGGGTCAAATGGCCCTCTGCGTAGGGACTTAACTAGCATATCATCAATATAAACTTCCATGGATTTGCCTATTTGATGTTCGAACATATTATTAACTAAATGTTGATATGTGGCTCATGCATTTTTTAGCTCGAAGGGCAATACATTATAACAATATGTTCCATACTTGGTGATGAATGGAGTTTTTTCCTGGTCCTCCTGGTTCATTTGTATCTAGTTTTACCCGGAGTAGGCATCGATAAAGGTAAAGACCTCGTGGCTGGCCATAACATCGATCAAGCGATCGATGTTAGGCGAAAGGAAAGAATCTTTAGGACATGCCTTGTTCAAATCTTTGTAATCTACACATATTTTAAGTCTATTCCCCTTTTTAGGGACTATCACTATGGTAGCTAGCCATTTAGGATATTTTACTTCCCTGATGGATCCTATTTTTAGGAGTTTGGTTACCTCTTCCTTGATGAATGCATGCTTTATCTCGGACTGGGGTCTCCTCTTTTGCTTCACCGATTTTAATCTGGGATCGACACTTAGTCGACGTGTAGTTATTTTCGGTAGGATCCCTATCATATTTAAATGGGACTAAGTGAAACAATCAATATTATCGATGAGAAAATGAATGAGTTCTTTCGGAGGTAAACCCATTCCCCAGGTATACTTTTTATTCCAGAAGATGCTCAATTAATATGACCTGTTCGAGCTCTTCGATCATCGATTTTGTCGCATCTAATTCTTCGGGGGAAACAAAGGTTCGGGGAGTGAGGAAATATTCTTCTTCGTCCCCAGCCACCTGTTCATCGGACATTTGTCCCTCGGGCTCAATTGAGGGCACGAGCTGTAATTGCTATTTGGCGGCATGTTTGTCCTCTGACTTTTCCGATGATGAAGTCGATACCGGTGTTGAGTCGTGAACTGTAAACATCTCCTTAGTTGTATGTTGTTCTCCATATATTATTTTCACGCCATCCTTCGTTGGGAACTTCATCATTTGGTGGAGGGTCGATGGAACCGCCCTCATGCTATGGATCCGCGGCCTTCCAAGCAAAGCATTATATCTCATGTAACCTTTAATAACATGGAATTTGGTGTCTTTTATGGTTTCGGCCACGTTGACCGGGAGGATGGTTTCTCCTTTAATCATTTTGCTTGCCATGTTAAAGCCATTCAAGACCTTAGATGCTGGTATGATTTGATTGAGCGACCCGAGTTGCTCCACAACCCTGGACCTGATTATATTTGCCGAGCTACCTAGATCCATGAGAACACGTTTAACTTGAACTTTATTTAAAAGGATAGAAATGACCAGTGTATCGTTTTGAGGTTAATATAAAGCCTCGATGTCTTCCTCGTTGAATGTAATGGGGTCCTCAGGCATGTAATACCCAGTCGGTTTTTCCCTTATGATGGATACTTTTGTGCGTTTGAATATTGGTCCCTACGGGACGTCGACTCCGCCGATGATCATGTGAATAACATTCTGGGGTTCTTCTGGTTCACTCTTTCTGCCTGCATACCTCTCCCTGAAGTGATTCTTAGCTCGATCACTTAGGAGTTCTCGAAGGCAGCCCTCATTGAATAACCTAGCCACGTCCTCCCTTAATTGTCTGTAGTCCTCCGTTCTGTGACCATGATACTTGCACATCAAGTTCTGGTTCCTTTGGGAGGGATCGGTCTGTATTGGCCTGGGCCACTTAGTGTCATTGAATCTCCCAATAGCCGAGACGATCCCTGATCATCTACATTGAAATTGTACTCTGATAATCGGGGACTTAGAGAGCGAGTAGATGTACGTATTGAACCTGTTCTTTCTCATGAGGCCCCGAGAGCCTAGACCTTGGTCACTTCTTCGATCGCTCCAAGAAGTATTGTGGCTCAGGCCGTTGTTTCTTTGATCATATGGTTGATACCTTTCTTTGTTGGATCTTGATCCCCAGTCTATGTCCCTCGGGGGCTTGGCTGCAAAACTGTTAGGGTGAACTGAGCCCGATGGGGCTCCTAACTAGTCGTCCTCGACCCTAATTTTTTATTGATAAAGATTGTGCATGTCCAACCATGTCACAGCCGGATACTCGATCAAGTTCTGTTTTAGTTTTCAAGATGCAATCGAGCTTCTTTCATTCAAACCTTGCATGAAGGCCTGAACTGCTCAGTCATCGGAGACCGGGGGTAGTTCCATCCTTTTCATTTGAAATCGGGATACGGACTCCCTTAGCATTTAGTCGTCCCTTTATTTTATCTTGAATACGTCTGATTTTCTTGTGGCCACCTTTATGTCCCCGGCGTGTGCCATTACGAAGGCATCCGCCGACATAACAAATAAATCAATAGAGTTAGGATCTAAGTTGTGATACCAGATCATAACTCCTTTTGACAGTGTTTTTCCAAACTTTTTTAACAGTATTGACTCGATTTCATCATCATTTAAGTCATTTCCTTTAATTCCACGTGTGTAGGAGGTAATATGCTGCTTAGTGTCCGTTGTCCCATTATATTTTGATATATCGGGCATGCGAAACTTCATGGGAATAGGCATCGGAGCCGCACATGGGGGGAAGGTTTTTGTATAAAATTTTTGGCATCTAGACCCTTCAAAAGTGGAGGTGCTCCTAGTATCTGGTCTACCCGGGAGTTGTAACTTTATACCTTTTTATCATTATGTTCTATCTTCTTTTCTCCTGACTCGATCTGTTTAGTAAGTTCCTCAAGCATTTTCATGATTGTTAGGTCAGTCCCTGAGTCGCTTTCATCAGGCCTTTCAAGCATTAGTTCGTGTTGCGTGTTTACTGATTCGGCGGTGTTAGGACTCCTATTTTGACTCTGAAGTTGAGCGATGTCAACTTACTGAGCTTGCAGCATCTCGAATATCACCTGGAGGCTGACTTTCCCTGCTTCCAGTCCTCGTGTTTCCTGGCCTCCCGCTCGGGCTTCCCTATGTGTGTTCCATGAAGGGTTTGTGCCTGCATCCGTGTTTAGAGTGTTGTGGGAGCTCATATCAACCGGCTCCACATTTAGAACTCTCTCAGGGTTTACGGGTGGTACACCGAGCCCTATGCCGCTGTTTTATCCAAGTCCTTCACTGTTGTTAGCGGGTGCGTTTTGTGTGCTAGACATGATTAAGCCTGAAATCAAGAATCTTTGACAAGAAAAAGTGTAAATAATAACATGTGTTATTAGAAAACTAGCACTAAAATAATTACTATTATCTATAGCCCCATTGTGGGCGCCAAACTATTTACCCCAAAAAATATGAGTATCAATTAAAGATATTTTGTGATTTTAAATATACATGATATATTCTAATACTAGCTATTATACAAGTAATATTGAGCTTAAGTAAGAAGAAATAATGAACCAAATCACTGTTGTTGGAACAGTAGGGGGCCTAGAGCTCGACTATCCAGGGACATCGAGGTCAACTAAGAGTAATAAAGTAAAGACAATAAAGCTGAAAAATAATTGGAGAGCACGCTAAACAAGAGAAGAATAAGAATGTTCTCTTACAATGAATGGTATGATCTTTACAATATTATTTGGGTCCCTTTTATATAGGAGGAGAAAACCCCAAAATAGTACATTGCTCATAAAGGTAAAAAATTCTATTGGTACATGTGTATAACGGCCTAGTACGGACCAGTACCATTTCGTACATTCCTTATCCTATAATTAATGCCTAGGCCCACGTATCCTTGAGAAATTACCGCTCTTTCTTAATTGACTTCGATATAATACTGTCCTCGACGCAGTACGTGCCAGGAATTCGATCAGCTTCCTCGAGGTAGGTGTCTCTTAACCGGATACGAAACCTACCTCGAGTCTCTCGGACTTGGGCCTACATCCCGATTTAAAATTTTAAAATCATACTCCTTGATTTTGACCGTATACAAATCCATACGGACACCCAAACTAATAGAGATGTACTTTAGCTTAATTGCCTTTTAGGCTTGATGACACCTACATGGATTTAAGTCACGTATTGTTGCTTAAAAATGTCACGTACTTCTGTAAAAGATATTCTCCTATTGGGTAGACTTGAGTTATCACTAAGGTGCACTCCTTTAGTAGTAGTATTTTATTCATTTTTTGTCTAACAAATATTATATCATCACTTCCTAGAATACGTAGCAGTCTAATGCATAGAAGAGCGATGATGCATTAAGTTTGTCCAGTCAACTGAGCCAAGTGGTCTGCAATGAAAATTTATGCAGCCCACAATGGCAAACGTGTCTTCATAGCTTAAAACTAACAATATAACTACAGTACCTACACAAGTTAAACCAACCAAAATAATTGAATCGCCTGAAATTACCAAAGAAGCCCTTAGTCGGCAAGCTGGCAAGACAACGCCCAACTGCTTCCAAGGCTCTTTTATATATTAGAATAGTATTAATTAGAGTTATCATATAATATAAGTGGGTTCAATACTCATTATCTCCATTCCCTCTTCCCCTTCTTTGATCCCCAATGTATTAAAGAAAAACAATGGAGTTAACCTAAGAAATAAACAAGGGTATAATATTTGGACAAATTTATTGTATTTTATAGAAGTTGACTAAAAAAACACTTCGAAATTAGTTACTTGTAAGATATCAAATCTAGTTTGAAATATTTAACTTGTGAGGAAAAAAACTAATGAAGGGAGAAAAATGAATGATTTAAAGGTGGTCGAGGTTCTCGACACATGTCAAAGAGGTTAAGTTTAATGGGGAAAAGATTGTAATAGGTTAGGAGTCTTGTGATTTTATGGAGAAATTTCACACATAGATTA
This sequence comes from Nicotiana glauca, assembly GCA_026770625.1. Lineage (NCBI taxonomy): Eukaryota > Viridiplantae > Streptophyta > Magnoliopsida > Solanales > Solanaceae > Nicotiana > Nicotiana glauca. The sequence goes on from MU721818.1 coordinate 35,800, forward strand.
TGGAGTATATAATGTTATTTCACGATTGGTTGATTTTTAAATCGAAAAAGGGTTAAAAATGTGCCTAAACTATTGGAAAAGGCTTAAAAATATTCTTCATCCACCTATTGGACTAATAATACCCCTCAATCAAATTTTTTTGTTCACTTTTGTCCTTTGACCGTTAGGTCAATGCTAAATTAAAAATTATTATTATTCTTTTTGTAAAACTTAAAAAAAAATTGCAAAATATTTTCGTTTTTTTAAAACTAATGCATCATTAGTCCACTAATTTAGTAAAGTCTTCTTTTATTTTTTCCAGTTTTTACAAATAACAATTCAGTTTTTACAAAAAAAAATATTTTTCTTCATTTGTTAAGCTTTTTAAAGCATTTTTTTTTGGTAAAAACTGATTTTTGTTGTTTTTAACAACAAAAAAATTCTATTTTTAAAAACTGAAAAAATATTTTTGCTTTTGAAAAATATATTTTTCTTATTTTTTTCAGTGTTTTTAAAGATTTTTTTTTTGTAAAAACTGGAAAAACAAATTTGTAAAAATTGAATTTTTAAAAAAAAAACTAGAAAAAAATATTTTCATTTTTTAAAAAATATTTTTGTTTTTTAAAAAGTGGCGTGTCTTTTTTTTGTTAAACTTTTTATTCGGGTCAGGTCAATGTTTCGGGCGAGTTAGTCCAAAAAATTGTTAGATATGGGTTGGTCTTTTTAATATGTTAGATGTTTTAATTTCAACCAATAAGAAATTGGCACGTGAAATTTAAATAACAATTATTTTATTAACCTAACAGTCAAAGGCATAAATAAATCAAAAAAGTGAATGGAGAGGTATTTTTAGCTCAATAAATTAAATGAAGGATATTTTTAAATCTTTTTCAATAATTTATAAATATTTTTAACCATTTTCCGTTTTTAAACACTAAGTTTCCCCTAATTATGAGAGACATGGGCGTGTAGGATGACATAAAATGAGATTATAATTCCTTTCCTTGGATAGGATTTAAATGAGGATTAGTAGTAGAGAGCAGTCAAAAAGGCTCGACTACTGTGATCGGTCCAACTCAGCCTGCTAGTGGATGAATAGAGTTTTTAGTAAAAATTGCACGGGTGCCCTATTGGGCGCCCCTTTTTAATCTGTATTCGTTTTATCTTTTTGTTTGTATCCGTATCCACTTTTTAAAAAAACTTCAGCTTCCCTTTATAACTGGGAAACTAAACAAAAACTTCAGCTCTAGAGCTGAAGTTTTATTTTATAACTAGCAAACTTCAGCTCTAGAGCTGAAGCTGAAGTTTCCGGGTTACTAAATAAAAACTTCAGCTCTAGAGCTGAAGTTTTTATTTTATAACTGGAAAACTTCAGCTCTAGAGCTGAAGTTTTTATTTTATAACTTGAAAACTTCAGCTCTATAACTGAAGTTTCCGGGTTACTAAACAAAAACTTCAGCTCTAAAGCTGAAGTTTTTATTTTATAACTGACAAACTTCAGCTCCGGTTACTAAACATAAACTTATAAAATAAAACTTCTGCTCTAGAGCTGAAGTTTTTATATTATAACTGGCAAACTTCAGCTCTAGAACTGAAGTTCGCGAGTTACAAAATAAAAACTTCAGCTCTAGAGCTGAACTTCAGGCCCGGCTACTAAAATGCTGATGTTTTGTGTAATTGCCTTTGCTACTTCAGCCTCGTGTGCTGAAGTTATGTGAAAAAGCGGGTACGCTTACAATTTTTTTGGCAAAGCGGGCACAGGTTAAAATGTGGCACAAAAAACGGGTATAGATGCAAATGCCCCGAGTTTTTACTTAGCTATACTATGATAGAAACCTATTTACCACATTTATTTAAGTTCCTGATTAATTATTTTGTATATCGATATTTACTATTTATACACAAAACCATAAAAAAGAAAAATTCAAGATCCCTCAAATCTAGCCTATTAGTTACATGACACTCCCCCATTCCCATAATTCCTCCTACATTTTTAGATTCTTCACTTTTCCAAAGGATTACAAAAACATCTTTTCCTTTCTTAACAATTACCCAAAATTATTCTTACCTATAATAAGAAATATTGCTTACCCAAAGTTATCCCCCCAATATTGCAGATTTTTATTCCTCTTCCAAAGCTTTTGAAATTCAATTTCTCTCTTTCTTACTTATCAACCAAATTCTCTATTTCTTATTGATGCATACGAGAAAATTCGAAATATTGCTCTAGAATCAAGTTGTGGAGTAACTGTTGAATCTTGTTTTCTTTCTTTCTAAAATCTTTATTGTATGTGACTTTTATATGATGCACCAATACCCAAAAATGATACTCAATACAATATAATACGATTATATTAAATTTTTAGTGTAGAGTTATGATTGAGACTTAAAGAAGATGAAGATCATAATTATGTCACAATTTTTTAGAAATGTATTGCGATTGTATTATAATTGTATATGTATCATAATTATTGCAAGAATTGTATTTCAAATGTATGATAACTGTATATTCATTATATATTTTTACGAGCAGTTGTGCTTTCGTGACGAATTTTACAATTTGTATCACAAGTATGATAATTATATATAAATTTATTAGTATTGTATCAGGTATTATTTTGAGTATTAATATACCGGATACAAGTTAGATACAATTGTGATACAAGTATAATTTATTTATGTTTTAGGTATTGATGATTCTGATACAATTCAAATACTGTTATGATACAGTTATCATAAAATTTCAGAATATTTTATAATAATATAAAGCTGTCGTTAATGGTGGAAAGAGAGAAGATGGATATTCCGGACGTAGATTAAGGGATTTTGATGTTAATAAAAGGAGAGAAGAGGAGAGGGAAAAAAGGAGAGACGGGGAGAGTGGGAAAAAGGAAAGGATATAATTGAATTTGTAACGACTTGACTGGTCGTTTTGAGTACTAGCGCTCCGTTCAGCAGTCAGAGGCCAGGAACAGCTTCATTTCAGGTATTATGACTTGTACGCGTGGTCGGAATTGAATTTCGGGAAGTCCAAAGTTGATTTGAGAAGAAAATTCTTAGTTCGGAAGATTAAATTTGAAAGAATGAACTAGGATTAAAATTTTAAGTAAACAACCTCAGAATCGAGATCTAAAGGTTTCAGCATGTTCGTATGATGATATCGGACTTGGGCGTATGCCCGGTTCGAGTTTTGGATAACCCGGGAGCGTTTTGGCGACTATTGTGGAAGTTAGCATTTTAGAAAAAATTTCTTAAGTTTGGTTTGAAGTGCATTTCAGCATTATCGATATCCTTTTGGGATCCCGAGACTAGGAGTAGCTCCGTATGGTGGTTCTGGAGTTAGAAGCGCAATCGGAAGTGAATTCGGAGGTCCGTAGGTCATTTTGAAGCCATTTGGCTAAAGATAGAAATTTGAAGGTTTTTGGAAAGTTTGACCGGAAGTGGACTTTTTGATATCGGGGTCGGAATCCGATTTCGGAAGTTGGATTAAGTTAGTAATGTCAAATATGACTTGTGTGCAAAATTTTGAGGTCAACCGCACGTGATTTGATAGTCCTAAGCATCGAAAAAAGAAGTTGGAAAGTTCAAAGTTTATAGAGCTCGAATCAGGGTGTAATTCATGGTTTTAGCGTTGTTTGATGTGATTTGAGGCTTCGAGCAAGTCCATAATCTGTTATGGGATTGGTTGGTATGACTGGTTGGGGTCCCAGGGGCCTCGGGTAGATTCCGGGTGATTAACAGATCGAAAAATAGATTTTTGGGAAGGCTGGTAATGCTGGTTGCTGGTATTTTTGTTTATGCGGAAATGGGACCGCAGAAGCAGCCTCGCAGAAGCGAGGAAGTAACCGCAGAAGCGGTTGGGTGTGAGGTGAGCTGGGACCGCAGAAGCGGTCAGGAAAACGCAGAAGCGGTTCAGCTTAAGCGGAAATTAGACCGCATGAGCGCTCCAACCAAATTTGGCCAGAACCGTAAAAGCGGCCCAAAACCGCAAAAGCGGTTTCCGTAGAAGAGGCAATGGTACCGTAGAAGCGGAAATGTCTAGAGGCAGAGGGATTATTTTAAGTCGGATTTTGGTCATTTCTTCTTCATTTCTTCATGGCATGGGCGATTTTTGGGGAGCTTCAAGAAAGGATTTTGTTGTCAATGTTAAGGTAAGTTATTCCTACCTATTTTGAGTTAAATGCATTGATTATGTATGAATTTTAATATGAAAATGGGCAGAAAATTGAGGTTTTGGTGGGAAACCTATAAATTTATTTTCGGAATTTAGCCACGATTTTGGGTATGGAATTTAGAGAAAATTATATATTTGAGTTCCTAAGGTCATGGGTATCCTTTAAGTTCGAGAAATTTTGGATTTCGGGCACGTGGACCCGAGGGCATTTTTGTCAAACTTTCGTTCGGGGTTAGGAATTTTTGTAAATTGGGTTGTAAAGTATAACTGAGCATATATTAATGGATTTATATGATCGTTGGCTAGTTTTGGAGCATTGTGCGTTGGTGTAAGTCTTCGGAAGAATGCAGAATGCCGGTTGTGGATCTTCAGAGCGAGGTGAGTCTCCTTTCTAATCTTGTGAGGGGGAATTTACCCCATAGGTGAGTTAAATTGGTTATGTGCTCCTATTTGTGGGGGCTACGTACGCACGAGGTGGCGAGAGTCCGTGCGTAGCTACTATTATGCTATTGT
>MU721818.1:41775-62799 GCA_026770625.1 Nicotiana glauca
TTTTTCTGGCTTCACAATCAGAACTTCTATACAAATCCATGAATATCCTTGCACTTATAGAATATTGCTAATTGACCTCTAGTGAGTGTCGGAGTTGGCTATCTCGTCTATACCCCTTCGGGATTAGGCGGGATACTCACTAAGTACACGTTGATTACGTACTCATACTACACTTCTGTGCATTTTTGTTACACAGGTATATATACACTTCTAGCAGCCTACTGGGCGTACCACATGGATAATTCTGGGACTAGGTGAGCTGCAATTTGCGAGGCGACCCGCAGCTAGTGTAGTTCCTTTCTGCATTTTCATTATTTATTTCTTGTCCACTGTATTTCAGACGGATGTTGTATTTTACTTTACTTATCAGTAGTCGCTCATGCACCTGTGACACCAGGTTCTGGGCTGGTTTTCGAAAAATTTGAATTAATTGTTATTGTTTGATTTGAATTGAAGCAAAAACCTCTTATTTATTAAAAATGGATGGAAATTTTTGGAATTTGATGTATTTAAAAAGGAGAATTTTAAATCGGTAATTTAATTTGCTTCCTGACAGTGGTGTCCGGCGCCACCACGACCCTTAGTGGATTTTGGGTCGTGACATAATTCCTTAATTGAATGCACTAATAATGGAGTGAGAGTCTTTTAAGAAGCAATATATACAATTTGTAAGAAAAACCTAGATACTTATTAAAAACTTCAAAACATAGAGAACATAGGTAAATAGGTTTCTAATATAGTATAGCTAGGGAAAAATCGCTTACATTTTTCTAGCACATTGAGGCTTTTCAGCCCAATCCAAGTTAATAGTTGGCCTCATGAGGTTTGATTCGGACGGTCCGTGAGTCAAAATAATAAAGGGAGATTTGCAGTCGTACCCTATTTTTATACCATTTTTTTAACCTATACCCTGTTTTTAAAAACTTTTGAGTTCGTAACCAACTAACAAAAAATCCGTAATAGTATGATAATTATACCCCTTCCAAAACATATAAAAGTTTGTCTCTCCTTCATATTCTCAGATTGAAATTCCAAATCTCCTCCGTATCTCCTCCATGAATCCGTCTCTCCAGAGATCGCGTCTCACATTCAAATTAAGGCTGTATTGTGGTCCGGGCCGAGGCCAATCGGGCCTGGGCTTAGGCGGGTCGGGCTTTGGCGGTCCCAAGACGAACGGTCCCGGGCTTCACGGTCCCAATGGGTGGAACGGGCCCACATGGTCCCGGGCTAAATGGGCCAGGCCCACGGGCCTAACGAGCTTTTTCGTTACGGGCTATTTTTTTTGTCTAAGGCAATTTCTTGTAAACTATATATGTATATACTAATATAAATTGCTTATATATAGTTATATAAATATATATATATATATATATATATATATATATATATATATATATTAAAGTTTTAATTTAAAAAGTAAATTAACAAAAAAATAATAAAACTAAATTTTCATGCATAATAAATTAATAATACTTCAAATTAATCTAACAAACTAAAACATCAAGCATAAATACTTCTGATAATACTAAAATAACACAAATTATCGAAAAATCTTAAATACGAATTTCCGGATGACGCTCAAGGCAATACTTTATATGCCTCCTTAAACTGCCTGTGCCAGACTCTAAACGAAAATTTAAGACTTGACCACAATTCTTGCACTTTCATTTTTGACCTTCTTCATTTTCTTCTAGCAACTCAAAAAGTTGTGAAACAAATTAGCGCACTCTTTCCGTAGGAGGCATGATTTAACTTGAGATTTGAGAATTGAGAATTTGAGATTGAGACTTGAAGTCTTGAAAATTGGAGAATGAGAGAACGAAAGAAATTGAGATTGAAAAATGAGTATTGAGTGAAGAAATGAAGAAGAGAGGGGGGGGGGGGTATTTATTGTATTAGAGAAGGTTAGTTTTATAAATTGAAAAAGTGTTAAAAATTTAAAAAAAAGGCTATTTGTGCAATATTACCGTTGGCAACGATCAGTGGAGCCCACTATTTCAAAAAATTAAATATATAGTTCCTTATATATATATATATATATATATATATATATATATATATATATTGCCTTATATAATTTTTTTGTAAATATATTATAGCTTATATGTTAAATATTGTAAAGATTCAAATTTAAACACAAAAAAAAAATTGCAAAGAGATATTCAAGGGAATGTCTTATAATTTTTATTATTACTACATTAACAAAAATGACAATATCTTTCTTAGACTTCCTTCCCCCAATGGAATGAGCACAACAAGGTGCTAATACCACCATTAAAAGGAAAAAACTAAAGAAGACATGCCAAAGTACAAGTTACACCATAATCTACATAGTATCTCTAACAAATTTCATAAATCCTTCAAGGTTCGAAGGAAGTTCTGTTGGTGGTGGCAGAAAAGAGGCTTGTTCATCACCGCTTCCGGGCAAAGAAGCATCCTCCGCAAGTTCCGCTATCACTTCTTCATAAGCTTCGTCTATCTCCGGTTGTGATTCTGCAAGTCCAAAATTTCTTTTTTCTAAGCGGATCCAATCTCTGAAGAGTACTGATTTTTTCGAGCTCTCCCTCATAGACGCTCTATGATCACCTATTTAAAGTCTTGTTTGACTGAAAATTCTCTGTGATGCCACTGTTGAAGTTTGAATACATAAAATATCTCGAGCCATCCTTGCAAGAACCGAAAAATATTTTTCTCTGGTCTTCCACCATTCCAAAAGATTAAAGGTGCCGTCTGGATTATTCTTTTCAAGGCCCTGCGACAAATAAACTTGAAGCTCATTTAGATGTGAAGTATCATCAATATTATCACCTTGAGAACCCCTGAACTCGGTCCAAGAACTAGGTATGTTTAGGCCTGCAGTTCTTTTAGATGATTGTGAACTAGACGAAGTAGGAGTTGGAATATTTGGTCTAACATGATCCAAGGCAAGTTGATAAGCATTATAAATTGTTTGAGCATTTATTTTAATTGAAGCTTTAGCATCTGCAAGTGTAGCAAATTCCTCATCTGAAAGATATAAAGCCTTATAAATATTTGAATACCAAAAGTGCGGACCTCCTAATTTCATAGTAGGATTTAACATGGCAGCAAAACCAACAAACAAGTCACATAGTGCTGCAATATAAACTAAACAGTTTGAAATAGTAGGATAATATTGCCCAGATAATTCATTTGTAGCTTGATGAAATTGTTGTAAGAAATCTATAAGAATTTTTACATTATTCCAATCTTGATTTATAAGGATTTCATCATCATCCTCACCACCAACATGAGCATTAAACGTTGCATTAATTAGGTTTCTATATTCATATGCAACAACTAAACTTTCGTACATATAATTTTATCTAGTCGGACAAGCTTTAGGAACCTTTCTTTCCCTAAGGCCAAATTCATCACATTTTTTAAAATACTCTCTAAGTCTACTTCTACGGTTTGAATAAAAAAAACCAATTAAGAGCCATTTTAACCTTTTCAATTTTCTAAATTTAAAATTCTCATACTATCACCGATGATTAAATGCTAAATATGACAAATACATCTAACATTGAAACAATTACTAAATGCAGGATTTAGTGTAGTTGTAAGTAAGCATATAACATTAGTGTTACTAGAAGCATTATCCATAGAAATTGATATTATTTTATCTCTAATGCAAAAATTATCTATAAATATCTGCAACTGTGTTAGCAATAAAGTTACCTATGTGACGTAAATTAATTATTCTATAAGCAATAATGCGTTTTTGCATTTTCTATTCTTCATCAATCCAATGAGTAGTTACAGTAAGATAATCACAGTCATTACCACTTCTACCAATATCAGTGGTAATAGCAATCCGACAATCTATTGATTAAATAAATACCGCAAATATTGTTTATATTCATGTTTATATTTATAAATATCGCTATTTACGGTTGCGTGAGGCCAAACTTTATAAGTAGGATTAAAAACTCTTCTAATACAATGTACAAAGTGAGGGTTAGAAGGAAAATTATAGGGTAAGCACATAACAGTAACCATTTTTGCTAATTCTTCACGATCTTTATTTGAATTGTAATACAAAATGCCACCGGTCACAGTGTTAATTCCTGATTGAACTAGAATTGAACCTGTACTAGGGTTAACCGTAGTATCTATACTTGTCCCCTCTAGCTGCGCTTTTATTTGTAAAAATTTGGCTTTATCTCTAGGGTGTGTCTTTATGTGTCTAGTCAAACTACCCGTATAGCTACGGTCTCCAGTGAATTTATGTGCCAGTAAATCCCCACAAGTTTTACACATAGCCTTATTTTGTTCTCTTAATTGAGTAAAAAACTTCCAAACAAGTGATGTTTCGGGGCGTTTAGGAGGTTGTCTATCAAAAATAGGGGTTTCTACAGGTGGGTCGGGCAGAACATCAGTTGGGTTATTAGCAGTACTAGTAGGTGTATCATCTAAATCCGATTGGGTTTCATCTACATCATCATTTTCCTCATCGTTTTCAAAGAAAGATTCATTAGGATAAAGAACATTCATAACTTCTTCATTTAATTGTTGACCTGGTGCAACATCATGGCAAAATTAACTATCGAAAAATTGAAAACAAGGTTTATCACTATCAAGAATAATAGGTGGAGGAGGACAGGTAACAGATCTGGATCGGGGAGCCGTGGGAAGGGTAGTAGCTTCGCGACTAGATTCACCAATTTTAGATTTTCCCTCACCACCAAATATTTTTTTTAAAAGAAAAGGCCATATTAATTATAATTATACAAACTAAAACAAACAAAATTATTTTCTTAAAACTTAAGAGTTGGAACGAGTTTACTGAATTGACAAACAATTTCATAAAAATTAAAAATCGTTGAAGACTTGAAGACTTGAATACTTCAATTCACCAACTTCACAATTTTTTACGAAATTGCAATAATAAAGTAAGTAATTATAGAAAACAATTAGATATAGATTGAGAGAGATTGATAAATTTATGAGTAAAAATAAAAGAGTGAGTGGGTATGCATAGTTGAGAAATGGGAAAAAGCATAATTATATAATGTTTGGGGGCCAAATGGCTATTTTTTAAACTCCCAAATGGTTAGAATTTCATGGCCAACGACTAGATTTGAAAAATCTGACCGTTGGTCATTTTTAAATAAAAAAATAGCCGATGAGGCCCGTTTGGCACATTAGGCCCGGTTGAACCGGCACAGGCCCGCCTACCGGTCCCGGGCTTAGCGGTCCCAGGCTCGTGGGCTATTCTGGTAGGTGTGACGACCCGGCCCGTCGTCACGTGAGTCACCGCCCCGTTTCTCCCATATTGTCTTTATCTATGATTCATTATCGGTATTTGAGGTGATCGAGTCGAATTAGATTGGTTTTAGATGGAAATGAGACACTTAGTCTCTTAAAGGAAAGCTTATTTTGGAAAAGTAAACCAAAAGTTGACTATTAAGTTAGAGAGCTCGTATGTGAATTCTGGTGTTTCGGTTAGCTTCGGGGAATGATTTGTGACTTAGGAGCGCGATCGGAATTGATTTTGCAAGTCCGGTGTAGAATTAGGCTTGAATTGGCGAAGTTAGTATTTTGGCGAATTCAGGTTGGTAGGTGAGATTTTGATCAGGGGGTCGGAATGGAATTCCGAGAGTTGCAGTAGCTCCGTTAGCTGATTTTGAATGTGCGGGTAAAATTTCAGGTCATTTGGAGGTGTTTTGGTTGGGTTTTTGATTGAATGGGTTTTTCGGAAGTTTTGAAGAAACTTAGGCTTGAATCCGATCTGAATTGATGATTTTAGTATTTTTTGATGTATTTTGATGATTGGAAAAAGTTTGTATGATGTTTTGGGATGTGTTGGTGCCTTTGGTTGAGGTACCTAGGGCCTCGGAGTGATTTCGGGTGATCAACGGATCATTTTTGGACTTGTGGAATTGCTGGTTTTTCAGTTGTGTAATTGCAGAAGATTCCTTCTTCGCGTTCGTGTGAGGTGTGTCGCGAACTCGTAGAGTAAATTTGGGAGGCCTGGAAAGTGTTCTTCGCGTTCGTGTTACGGCCACGCGTTCGCGTAAGTTGAGGCCCTGGTGTTTCGCGTTCGCGGTGCTGGGCCTGCATTCGCGTAGTAGTAAGTAGAGGGCCCAGCTTAGGTGTTCATCGCGTTCGCGCTTAGAGATTCGCGTTCGCGTAGTAGGATCAGGAAAGGCATCACGTTCGTGGGTAAGTCACCGCATTCGCGAAGCGTAAAGTTGGCCAGTGGAAATTTTGTGCATCGCAAACGCGAGAGGGCCCTCGCGTTTCGCATAGAAGAAAATATAGCTGGGCAGAAGGTTTATTATGTTATTTTATTCGCGACCCATTCATTATTTTCCTCCATTGTTGACCACCTCAAGAGCTTTTTGGTAGAAATTGAAGAGGGTTTTGACGGGAATTGATTGGAGGTAAGTCTCGTGACCTAGAAACGCTATTTTATTGAAGAATCAACCTTTAATTCTTGGAAAATTGGGTGAAAATTTGAAGAACTAGGGCTTGGGTTTTGAAATGAAAATTTGGGATTTGAGGGGGCATTTGAACTCCGATTTTGGTAAATTTTATATGTACGGACTCGTGATGAGACGAGTAATCCGGTAATGTGAATTTTGTAATTTTTCGAGAAGCGAGCCCGGGGCTCGGGTTTTGACAACTTTGTGATTTTTGATATTTTTCGAGTCTTTTCGATTGTGTTATGTTCCCTTAGCCGATTGTGATGTATTCCTTGTGGTTTTGGGCAGATTCTACGCACGAGGAGGTTGATTTGCGAGGGAAAGGCATAGCGAGCTAGACTTGTGGCCGGCTTGAGGTGAGTAATTGATGTAAATGCTGCTCTGAGGGTTTGAAACCCCGGACTTTCAAATCATAACGCTATATTGACGAATGACACGCATTCTACGACGAGTGCGGGGTTGTTTGTTGATGGGGGATTGTGACTTGGTCCATCCCAAGTGTTATTTCCACAATAGACGCATATCTTATCACTGTGAATTGGGCTTGTTGCCACCTTTGGGGCCTTATGCTGACCTTTAGAATCCTTAGAGGATTTTCATTAGCTTTCCTCACTTGTTTTCATAAATTATACTCTCGGTCATGTTTTCAACTATTGAATAAAATAAGAACCGTGTTTTTAATCATGAATATTAAATGAAAAGGATATAGGGGCTGAGATCCCTTTAGTATTTCATGTCCGAGTGGCTGTGAACTTATTTGACCGAGATGGATCGAGGACCCGATAGTGAGGATGATTTTCCTTGTTATGGATCGGGCTGCACGCCGCAGCGATGATATATTCATATTGAGGCTGAGGGCCTGCTGGACACCACGAGATGGCTGATATTGCGCTTGGGCTATAGGAGCCCCTCCGGAGTCTGTACATACCCCTAGTGAGCGTCGTCGATGTTAAATAAGTGGAGCGGGTTGCATGCCGCAGTGGGTACTAGAGTGTACCGTTATATGTGATGTATCTTATCATGCATTTTTTTCCTTAACTGCATTATTGTTTACATGTTTACATTAATATTGTTCTAGACTGTTAGATATAGGTTAACTTGTGCATTTCCGTGATTTCTTACTTTCAAACTGTATTTATGTTTATTACTCTCTGGGTCGGAGTACTCACTTTACTCCCTACACCTTGCGTGCAGATCCAGGTTCTTCTCAGGCAGAGTAGATCCAGTTTGGACGAGCACAGTTAGCTTTTCGGGAGTATCGAGGTAGCTGCATTGCGTTCACAGCCTTAGATCTGTCCCCTCTACCCCCATCTTTTGTTTCCTTGTTATCGGATTTTAGAGAGACTTTGTTGTAGGATGCCATTCTATATTTAGAGGCTCATGTTCGTGACACCGGGTCCATGGTTGGGCTGTATTTTGTATTTTGTTAAACTTCTGCATTTTATCAGTATTGCTTGATCTTGACTTAAAATGGTTTTGGTGATTCGCTGTTTTATCTATCTAACCCTGGTTATCAATTGGGTTAAGTATTTAAAATGGCCGGGCTTGCCTATGAGTGTGCTGGGCGCCATCATGACCAGGTTGGGGTCGGGACAAGTTGGTATCAAAGCCTATGTTACTTGGTCTCGTGAATCATGAGCCGGTTTAGTAGAGTCTCGCGGATCGGTACAGAGTCATCTGTATTTATCCTCGAGAGGCTGCAGAACCTTTAGCAAAACTTCATATTCTTGGAATTCTTGTCGTGCGACTTTGTTGATCCGAGAATTAAACTTCTGTATTCTATTCTCTCGCATATGGCGAGAACCCATGCTATCGGACGTGGCGGACGACCACCATTACCACCCACTAGAGGTCGTGGGCGCGATCGTGGTCGTGGTCGAGGTATAGCAGTAGGGGTAGCACCTGCAAATCCTCCAGCTGCCCCGGTTCAGGACTAGCCTCCAGCGGTAGAGACTCCAGTAGCACCTGTTCAGGCACCAGCTGTGCCTATTGTGATTCCGGGTCTTCAGGAGGCCCTAGCTCAGATTCTATGAGTTTGCACTGGCCTGGCTCAGGCAGTTTCAGCCACTACTGCCGCAGCTACCTCACAGATCGGGGGCGGTCATTAGACCCTCGCTGCTCGCACGCCTGAGCAGGTTGTGCAGGGTTTGCAGACACCAGAGGCGCCACCAGCTCAGTAGGCTGCACCAGCTCAGCCGGTTACCCCGGTTTAGGGTGATGTGGTTCTAGCTATGCCAGACGATGAGCAGCGTCATCTTGAGAGGTTTAGTAGGCTCTCACCTCCTACTTTCAGTGGTGTTCCGGGCGAGGATGCCCAGGGTTTTCTCGATAAGTGTCGACGTATGCTTCGGATAACAGGGATCTTGGAGTCGAGCGGGGTATCATTTACTACCTTTCAGTTCTTGGGAGCAGCCTTCACTTGGTGGGAGGCATATGAGCGGCGTAGGCCAGTAGATGCAGCACCTTTGTCATGGCAGGAGTTCTCCACCCTCTTCCTGGAGAAGTGGGTACCGCAGTCTCAGAGGAAGGAGCTGCGTTGACAGTTCGAGTGGCTTCGTTAAGGAGATATGACCGTGTCTCAGTATGAGGTGAGATTTTCTGAGTTGGCTCGTTATGCTCCATGGATGGTCCCGACTGATCGGGAGAGGATTAGGAGGTTTGTGGATGGACTCATTTATCCCATCCGTATTCTAATGACTCGAGAGAGGATTCTGAGTCATACCTTCGAGGATGCAATTGATATTGCTCGTGATATTGAGATGGCTCACCGTCAGGAGAGAGAGGAAAGAGAGGCCAAGAGGCCTCGAGGATCGGGTAGCTTCAGTGGTGCCCCATCTAGGGGCCAGGTTCAGTAGAGCAGAGGTCGTTCTTTCAGGCCTCACCAGTCAGCTCGTCCCGAGTATCGTGCGGCGTCTTCAGGCTGCGATCATCAGGGTTTCCAGCAGGGCCAGTCTTCACTTAGTGACCTCAGAGCTCATCATATTCCCTTTCAGATCAGGGTTCTTATGCGCAGAGCGCATTGGCTGGTCATTCCTGTGTGAGGGTTTCTCTTCAGTCCCCTTCTCCAGCACCGGGTAGTTGCTACGAGTGTGGTGAGTTTGGCCACATGAGGAGACAGTGTCCTCGGCTTCGTGGTGGTCGGTCTCAGTAGAGGGATCAACCCTCCTCTTCTACTCCATCTACTTCAGCACCCTCCCAGCCAGGTAGAGGTGGGGGCCAGTCAGCTAGGGGCCTCCCTAGGGGTGGAGACTGATCTTGTAGTGGTCAGGCTCAATTCTATGCTCTCCCAGACAGGAGGGACGCCATTGCATTAGATGCTGTTATCACATATATTATCTCAGTCTGCCACATGGATGCTTCTGTTTTATTTTATCCCGGTTCTACATACTCTTATGTGTCTTCATATTTTGCCCATCATCTGGGTATGACCCAAAGATATCTTGCTTTGCCTGTGCATGTATCTACCCCGGTGGGTGATACTATTATTGTGGACCATGTGTATCGGTCCTGTCTTGTTACTATTGGGGGTCTGGAGACCCGAGTTGATTTATTGCTTTTGAGAATGGTAGACTTTGATGTTATTCTGGGCATGGACTGGTTATCTCCGTGTCATGCTATTCTGGACTGTCATGCAAAGACAGTCACCTTGGCTATACCGGGTGTTCCGAGGATTGAGTGGCGTGGTATGACTGATTATGACCCAGCAGGGTGATCTCTTTCTTAAAGGCCTAGCGGATGGTTGGGAAAAGTTATTTATCGTATTTGGCATTTGTGAGAGATGTCGGAGTTGAGACTCCTAGTCTTGATTCGGTTCCCGTTGTGAGGGATTTCCCTGATGTGTTTCCAGCAGACCTGTCGGGCATGCCGCTGGACAGGGACATTGATTTTGGTATTGACCTGGTGCCGAGCACTCAGCCCATCTCTATTCCTCCCTATCATATGGCACCATCAGAGTTAAAAGAGTTAAAGGAGCAGCTTCAGGAACTCCTAGATAAGGGGTTCATTAGCCCGAGTGTGTCACCGTGGGGTGCACTGGTCTTATTTGTGAAGAAGAAAGATGGCACAATGAGAATGTGCATTGACTACAGGTAGTTGAACAAGGTGACAGTGAAGAACAAGTATCCACTACCGCGTATTGATGATTTGTTTGACCAGCTCCAGGGATCAAGGGTATTCTCTAACATTGATCTCCATTTAGGCTATCACCAGCTGAAGATTAGGGATTCTGATATTATGAAGATCGCTTTCAGGAAAAGATATGGGCACTATGAGTTCTTGGTTATGTCTTTTGGGCTGACTAATGACACAACCGCGTTCATGCATCTGATGAACAACATATTTTGGCTGTATCTGGATTTATTTGTTATCGTTTTTATTAATGATATCCTGGTGTACTCGCGTAGCCAAGATGAGCATGCTCAGCATTTGAGAGTGGTATTACAGAGATTAAGAGAGGAGAAGCTTTATGCAAAGTTCTCCAAGTGTGAGTTCTGGCTTGGTTCTGTAGCTTTTCTGGGACACGTGGTGTCCAGTGATGGTATTCAGGTTGACCCGAAGAAGATAGAGGCGGTGCAGAATTGGCCTAGACTGTCCTCAGCCACGGAGATTTGGAGTTTCCTCAGTTTGGTAGGGTATTATCATCGGTTCGCCTAGGGTTTTTCATTTATTGCTTCGCCCTTGACCAAGTTGACGTAGAAGGGTGCACCATTTGTATGGTTGGACGAGTGCGAGGAGGGCTTTCAGAAGCTCAAGACAACTTTGACCACAACTCCAGTGTTGGTTTTACATCAGCTTCAGGTTCTTATACCGTGTATTGCGATGCTTCGAGAGTTGGGATCGGATGTGTGTTGATGCAGGAGGGTAGAGTTATTACATATTCTTCTCGTCAGTTAAAGCCCCATGAGAAGAACTACCCTGTACATGATTTGGAGTTGGCTGCCATAGTTCATGCTTTGAAGATTTGGAGGCACTACTTATATGGCGTATCGTGTGAGGTGTATACTGACTATCGTAGCCTTCAGCATCTGTTCAAATAGAAGGATCTTAATTTGAGACAGCGAATATGGCTTGAGTTACTCAAGGACTATGATATTACCATATTGTATCACCCGAGGAAGGCCAATGTAGTGGCCGATGCTTTGAGCCGGAAGGCGGTTGGTATGGGTAGTTTGGCGTACATTCCAGTTAGGGAGAGGCCCTTTGCAGTTGATGTCCAGGCCTTGGCCAATCCGATAGTGAGATTAGACATTTCAGAGCCTAGTCGGGTGTTGACTTGTGTGGTTTCTCGGTCTTTCTTGTATGACCGCATTAGAGAGCGCCAGTATGATGACCGCATTTGCTTGTCCTTAAGGACACGATCCAGCATGATGATGCCAGAGATCTGACTATTGATTATGATGGTGTGATAGGGATGCAAGGCCGGATTTGCGTGCCCAATGTGGATGGGCTTCGGGAGTTGATATTAGAGGAGGCCCACAACTCGCGGTATTCTATCCATCAAGGTGCCGCGAAGATGTATCAGGATTTGAGACAGCATTACTGGTGAAGGAGGATGAAAAAGGATATTGTGAGTTATGTAGCTCGGTGTCTCAACTGTCAGCAGGTCAAATATGAGCATCAGAGGCCCGGTGGTGTACTTCAACAGATGGATATTCCAGAGTGGAAGTGGGAGAGGATTACTATGGATTTTGTGAGTGGTCTCCCTCGTACCTCGAGGAAGTTTGATTCGATTTGGGTGATTGTGGATCGGCTGACCAAGTCCCCGCACTTCATTCTGGTGTGTACCACCTATTCTTTGGAGCGGTTAGCAGAGATTTTCATCCGGGAGATTGTTCGGTTGCATGGGGTTCCAGTTTCTAGTATCTCAGATAGGGGTACTCAGTTTATTTCCTAGTTTTGGAGGACTTTTCAGCAAGAGTTGGGTACACAGGTAGAGTTGAGCACAGGGTTTCATCCTCAGACGGACGGGTAGTCCGAGCGTACCATTCAGATATTGGAGGACATGTTGCGTGCCTGTGTTATTGATTTTGGGGGTTTTTGGGCTGAGTTTTTACCGCTTGCAGAGTTTGCTTACAGCAAAAGTTATCAGTCCAGCATTTAGATGGCACCATATGAGGCCTTATATTGGAGACGGTGTAGGTCCCCTATTGGTTGGTTTGAGCCCGGCGAGGCTAGGCTATTGGGGACAGAGTTGGTCCAGGATGCCCTAGATAAGGTGAAAGTGATCCAGGAGAGAATTCGTACAGCTCTGTCGTGACAGAAGAGTTATGCGGACCGGAAGGTTCGGAAGTGCTGTGGTGGGTGAGAAGGTCTTGCTGAAGTTTTCGCCTATGAAGGGCGTTATGCGGTTTGGAAAGAAAGGGAAGATGAGTCCAAGGTTCATTGGGCCTTTTGAGATACTTTAGAGGATTGGGGAGGTGGCCTATATGCTTGCTTTGCCGCCTAGCTTGTTGGGGGTTCATCCGGTATTTCATGTATCTATGCTCCGGAAGTATGTTGGGGACCCGTCTCATGTTTTAGACTTTAACACAGTTCAGTTGGATGATGATTTGACATTTGATGTGGAGCTAGTGGCTATTCTTGGTCATCAGGTTTGGAAGTTGCGATCGAAGGATATAGTTTCAGTGGAGGTACAGTGGAGAGGTCGGCCCGTGGAGGAGGCTACTTGGGAGACCGAGCGGGAGATGCAGAGCAGATATCCTCAATTGTTTGAGGCTCCGGGTATGTTTCTTGACCCGCTCGAGGACGAGCGTTTGTTTTAGTTGGGGAGGATGTGACGACCCGACCCGTCGTCACATGAGTCACCGCCCCATTTCCCCTATATTGTGTTTCTCTATGATTCATCGTTGGTATTTGAAGTGATCGAGTCGAATTAGATTGGTTTTAGATGGAAATGAGACACTTAGTCTCTTAAAGGAAAGCTTGTTTTGGAAAAGTCAACTGGAAGTTGACTATTTAGTTAGAGAGCTCGGATGTGAATTCCGGTGTTTCGGTTAGCTTTGGGGAATGATTTGTGACTTAGGAGCGCGATCGGAATTTATTTTGGAGGTCCGGTATAGAATTAGGCTTGAATTGGCGAAGTTAGTATTCTGGCGAATTCCAGTTGGTAGGTGAGATTTGATTCGGGGGTCGAAATGGAATTCTAAGAGTTGCAGTAGCTCCGTTAGGTGATTTTAGATGTGGGGGTAAAATTTTAGGTCATTTGGAGGTGTTTTGGTTGGGTTTTTGATTGAATACATTTTTCGGATGTTTTGAAGAAACTTAGGCTTGAATCCGATGTGAATTGATGATTTTAGTGTTGTTTGATGTATTTTGATGATTGGAACAAGTTCGTATGATGTTTTGGGATATGTTGGTGCCTTTGGTTGAGGTACCTAGGGCCTCGGAGTGATTTCGGGTGATCAACGGATCATTTTTGGACTTGTGGAGTTGCTGGTTTTTCAGTTGTGTAATTGCAGAAGATTCCTTCTTCGCGTTAGCATGGGGTGTGTCGCGAACGCGTAGAGTAAAGTTGGGAGGCCTGGAAAGTGTTCTTCTCGTTAGGGCCACGCGTTCACGTAAGTTGAGGCCCTGGTGTTTCGCGTTCCCGGTGCTGGCCCCGCGTTCGCGTAGTAGTAAGTAGAGGGCCCGGCTTAGGTGTTCATCACGTTCGCGCTTAGAGGCTCACGTTCGCGTAGTAGGATCATGCAAGGCATCGCGTTCGTGGGTAAGTCACCGCATTCGCGAAGGGTAAAGTTGGCCAGTGGAAATTTTGTGCATCGCGAACGCGAGAGGGCCCTCGCGTTCGCATAGAAAAAAATATAGTTGGGCAGAATGTTTATTATGTTATTTCATCCGCGACCCATTCATTATTTTCCTCCATTGTTGACCACCTCAAGAGTGTTTTGGTAGAAATTGAAGAGGGTTTTGACGGGAA
Source organism: Nicotiana glauca (assembly GCA_026770625.1). Lineage (NCBI taxonomy): Eukaryota > Viridiplantae > Streptophyta > Magnoliopsida > Solanales > Solanaceae > Nicotiana > Nicotiana glauca. The sequence continues at coordinate 56,140 of MU721818.1, forward strand.
TTAAATGGAGTTAAGTCTCGTGAACTAGAAACACTATTTTATTGAAGAATCAACCTTTAATTCTTGGAAAATTGGGTGAAAATTTGAAGAACTAGGGCTTGGGTTTTGAAATGAAAATTTGGGATTTGAGGGGGAATTTGAACTCTAATTTTGGTAAATTTTATATGTACGGACTCGTGGTGAGACGAGGAATCCGGTAATGTGAATTTTGTAATTTTTCGAGAAGTGAGCCCGGGGTTCGGGTTTTCCCAACTTCGTGATTTTCGATATTTTTCGAGTCTTTTCGATTGAGTTATGTTCCCTTAGCCTATTGTGATGTATTCCTTGTGGTTTTGGCCAGATTCTATGCACGAGGAGGTTGATTTGTGATGGAAAGGCTTAGCGAGCTAGACTTGTGGCCGGCTTGAGGTGAGTAATTGATGTAAATGCTGCTCTGAGGGTTTTAAACCCCGGACTTTCACATCATAACGCTATATTGAGGCGTGAGACGCATTCTACGATGAGTGCGGGGTCGTTTGTTGATGGGGGATTGTGACTTGGTCCATACCGAGTGTTATTTCCACTATATTAGCGATTGAGACGCATATCTTATCACTGTGAATTGGGCTTATTGCCACGTTTGGGGCCTTATGCTGACCTGTAGAATCCTTAGAGGATTTTCATTAGCTTTCCTCACTTGTTTGCATAAATGATACTCTCGGTCATGTTTTCAACTATGGAAATAAAATAAGAACTGTTTTTTAAATCATGAATATTAAATGAAAAGGATATGGGGGCTGAGATCCCTTTAGTATGTCATGCCCGAGTGGATGTGAACTTATTTGGCTGAGATGGGTCGAGGACCCGATAGTGAGGATGATTTTCCTTATTATGGATCGGGTTGCACGCCGCAACGATGATATATTCATATTGAGGCTGAGGGCATGTTGGATGCCACGAGATGGCTGATATTGCGCTTGGGCTGTAGGAGCCCCTCCGGAGTCTGTACATACCCCTAGTGAGCGTCGTCGACGTTAAATAAGTGGAGCGGGCTGCACGCCGCAGTGGGTACTAGAATGTACCATTATATGTGCTGTATCTTATCATGCATTATTTTCCTTAACTGTATTAATTTTTACATGTTTACACTGATATTGATCTAGATTGTTAGATATAGGTTACCTTGTGCATTTCCGTGATTTCTTACTTTCAAACTGTATTTATGTTTATTACTCTCTAGGTCGGAGTACTCACTTTACTCCCTGCACCTTGCGTGCAGATCCAGGTTCTTCTCAGGCAGAGTAGATACAGTTTGGACGAGCAGAGTTAGCTTTTCGGGAGCATCGAGGTAGCTGCACTGCGTTCGCAGCCTTAGATCTCTCCCCTCTACCCCATCTTTTGTTTCCTTGTTATCGGATTTTAGACACACTTTGTAGTAGGATGTCATTATATATTTAGAGGCTCATGTTCGTGACAATGGGTCCTTGGTTGGGCTGTATTTTGTATTTTATTAAACTTCCGCATTTTATTAGTATTTATTGATCTTGACTTAAAATGGTTTTGGTGATTCGCTGTTTTATCTATCTGACCCTGGTTATCAATTAGGTTAAGTATTGGAAATGGTCGGGCTTGCCTAGGAGTGTGCTGGGCGCCATCATGACCGGGTTGGGGTCGTGATAGTAGGACCGGCCAGTTACGGGCTTAATGCACCAATTGAGACTGGCCCGTTTGGCCCGCGGTCTCGGGCCGGTTCTGGGCTGGGCCCGGTCCATAGCACACTCTTAATTCAAATTTCATATTCAAATTCCAAACTCAAATACATTGTAATTATGTTTTGAATTATATGTTTTCCGATTTATTGATTGAAGTTCTTTAAGCAACTTCATTGATATGCTGAATTAGCAATTCTAATTCTATTTGACAATGAATTCTAACATTCTAAGCTGAAGTTAATTAGTTAACGAGCTGGCAAATAACACAACAAAGAAGAAATTATATTAAAACATTATATGATTGTTTTAAAATTTCGGCATAGTTGCTGAAGTTTTTTGTTTATAATTAAAAGCCGAAGTTTTCCTCGTACACTAGGTAACAAACAATAAAACATAAATTAAAATTTCAGCATAGTTGATTAAGTTTTTTAGTTATTACTTAAAAACTTCAGCAGGAGGAGCTGAAGTTTTCCTCCTACATTGGCTAAATTAAAATTTCATACTGTATCAAAAAACTTCGGCATAGTTGCTTAAGTTTTTTAGTTATTACTTAAAAACATCAGCAGAAGGAGCTGAAGTTTTCCTCCTACACTGGCTAAATTTAAATTTCATACTGCATCAAAAAACTTCGGCATAGTTGCTTAAATTTTTTAGTTATTACTTGAAAACTTTAGCAAGAGGAGCTGAAGTTTTCCTACTACACTGGCTAAATTAAAATTTCATACTGCAGCAAAATATTTCGGCCTAGGTGCAGAAGCTTTTTACTTATTACTTAAAAACTTCAGAAGGAGGAGCTGAAGTTTTTCTCCTCCACTGGCTAAATTAAAAAATCATATTGCACCAAAAACTTCGGCCTAGGTGCTGAAGTTTTTTAGTTATTATTTAAAAACTCCAGCAGGAGGAGCTGAAGTTTTCCTCCTACACTGGCTAAATTAAAAATTGATATTGCACCAAAAAACTTCGGCCTAGGTACTGAAGTTTTTTAGTTATTATTTAAAAACTTTAGCAGGAGGAGCCGGAGTTTTTCTCCTACACTAGATAAATTAAAAATTGATATTGCACCAAAAAACTTCGGTATAGGTGCTGTAATACCGAAGTTTTTTAGTTATTATTTAAAAACTTCATGCTTGAACTAAAAATTTTGAATAGATTTGATATTAAAAAAAATGCAGAAAAAACATAAAACAAAAACTTAATATTTCATTAAAACATAAACAAAGATAAAAACAAATTACATAAAAAAACAAAAAAAAATTAATTGTCCATATCATCATCGTCGTCGCTGCCAGTTGGACGAGCATCTTCATCAGCAAGATTATCAAATATTGCATACATCACAAGCGTATCAAGCTTGTCGTTAATTTTTTCGAGCTCCATGTTGTACTTTTCTATGACCTCATCAAGCTTCAATTCAAATGCCTCAATGACGTCTTGCTTGATCTCGTCCAGTATTTGCCTGATGACAACATCCATTTTTCTGCTTTTTGTATTTTATGTCTGCCAATATATATGTGTTTGAGTGAATAAACTCACAAGGAATGACGTGTTTATATAGTGGGAAAAAACTCCTGCATAGTATATGATAAGCCAAAAAGGAATTTTAAAGGTTGTCTAATGAAATGGGTGCATGAATATGAGAGGAATGTAATTATTACACTAATACATACCTCCAAGCGCGATATAATTAATACTTTAAATGTGTAGGTTACTGATGTATTATGATGACCCGACCGACCGTCTTAAGAATTAACGCCCCGATCCCCTATTAACTGTTTCCCCTAAGTTCATTTCTACTATTTTGTTTTGCCAGGACGTTCGGTTTTGGGTTTCGGAGAGTTTTGGGACACTTAGTCCCTAAATGAGAGCTTAAGTGTTAAAAAGTGGTCCGTAGTTGGGACAGTGTGACGACAACCTTGGAATGGAAATCCGATGATTCCGTTAGCTTTGTTAGGTGATTTCGGGGTTGGGAGCGTGTTCCAAATATATTTTCGAAGCCCGTACCTCATTTAGGCTTGAAATGCCGAAGTTTGAATTTTTTGAAATTTCTAGTCTGATAGCGAGTTTTTGATAAAATTTGAATTTCTTAGGCTCAAATACTTGTTTAATTCGAGTTTCCGGCATTGTTTTAGGTGGTTTAAGGATTGGTAAAAGTTTGAATGAGGTATAGGTGTTATTGGTGCTTTTGGTTGAGGTCCCGGGGCCTCGGGATGATTTCGGGTGGTTAACGGGAAAATTTGAGAAGTGTTGCAGCAGCTGAAGTTTTCTCTTCTGCTATTTTCGCATCTGCGGCTTGGGAACCGCAGATGCGGTACCGCAGATGCATTCATAGGGACCGCAGAAGTGAAGTTGGATTTTTTCTCAGTAACCGCAGATGCCGTTCAATTTTCGCAGAAGCGGAACCGCTCCTACGGTTAGTAGTCCGCAGAAGCGGGTTTAGGCTGGTCCTTCAATTTCCGCAGATGCGATGGTATTTCCGCAGAAGCGGATCTGCATCTGCAATATATAGACCACATGTGCTAAATCTTATCCACTTAGTGAAAATTGCAGAAGCGGTACTTGTTCCGCACCGCAGAAGCGGAAATCACTATTGAGAAATAATGAAATTGAGGGTTTAATTTCAAAAGTTGGAAAATCAAATTTGAGCTCGAGAGAGGGCGATTTTGAGAGGGTTTTGAAGAGGAGATTATTGGGTAATGTTTCTTTAATCTCTTCTAGTTTTATTTCATCATTATGTAGTTAAATCCATCACTAACATTCGAATTGAGGATCAAAATTTGGAAAAACTGGGTGTTTGACCTCCAATTTGGGAGATTTTTATATGGTTAGACTCGTGAGAGTACGAGGGTTCTGAAAATGTAAAAGTTATTCGATTCCAAGACGTTGGCCTGGAGGGCATTTTGGTTATTTTACCTAATTTCACGCTGTAGCTTTTAATTAAATAGTAAAACTAGTTGTTTGCGATGTTATTTATGATATGTAATTGAATTGAATAGATTTGGGCCATTTCGAGTCGGATAGTCATGGCAAAGGCGTGGTTTCTGGTTGAATTTTGTGCCGGTTCAAGGTAACCGGCTTGTCTAACCTTGTGTGGGGGACCTTTCCCCTTAGGATTTGTTATTTGATAAGTGAGTGCCTTGTACGCGAGGTGACGAGCGCGTACTTGAGCCAATTATTGAAAATCTAGTTTTTAGTTAAGATATTGAGATTGAGTTTCCTTCATATTCGCCTTATTTTATTGCAAATTATAACCTGTGTTAGATTAGAAAAGCATGTTTAGTTGATTCAACTTGCCTAATTGTTTAAGTTACCTTGACTTTTCTACGTGAAACATGCTAGGCTAGTACTACCTGTTGCTTGTATTTTGTACTTCATTTCTGAGCATCTTCTGGTTGTGGTTGCGCATTTACATTGGGACTACGGATGTGGGATTGGTAGCTCCCCCCTTGTTTGTTTACTTTGGGACTACGGGTTAGATTCCCGGTAGATCCCCCTGCACTTTTACGTTGGGAGTACAGGTTAGATTCCCTGTAAATCCCCCCCCCCTCCCGCACATGTGATGGACTATAGGACGGTATACCGGGAGATCAACTGGACAGTTGAGAAAAGGACTACAAGATGGTATCCTAGGAGATCCTCATTGTTACGATTCGATATTGAGCAGTACATATTCCATGTTTACTCTGTTCTTGTGTAGTTTTTATTTCCCTGTTTAACCTGTCTATTCTCACTGTTGTACTCATGATTACTGTTAGTTTTCACATTGTTAACTCATATTATATTGTTTAACCTCAGTAGGGCCCTGACCTTTTTCGTCACTACCCAACCGAGGTTATGTTTGACACTTACTGAGTACCGCTGTGGTGTACTCATGCCCCTTCTATACATGTTTTTCATGTGCAGACCCAGGTACCTCCACTGAGGCGCACTATCCTCGAGGCGGAGAGATCTAGCGGAGACTTCAAGGTATATCTGCCGCGTCCGAAGACCAAGAGTCTCTATTCTGTTCCAGCGTTAGTAGTTACTCTATCATTTTCTTTCAGTTGTTTAGACATTCTGGAGTTAGACCAGCGTATTACATTTATATTAGCCGGTGGTTCCCGTGAGTTACCGGGTTTTGGGATGAGATTTTAGACTTCCGCAATTTATTTTTGAGTTGTACATGCCACGTGACACTTATATACCGTTTCCTTCTAATTTTGCTTAGTTTAATTAAATATTTCCGCAAGTTATATTGTTTTTCCGCATTGTTAGGTGTCACGACCCAAAATCCACTAAGGGTCGTGGTGGCGCCGGACACATCTGTCAGGCCAGCCAACTAACTCATCAATTAATTCCTCTTTTAATACTTTCAAAATCTAACGTTTTTCCTTCCAATTTTCATAAATAAAAGGGGTTTTGCTTCAATTCAAATTGACAATAACAATTAAATAAAACTTTTCGAAAACCATCCCAGAACCNTCCTAATCCCAAAGGGGTAGAGACGAGATGGTCAAGTTTGACACACTCTAATGGTCCAATGATCATTTATTCTCATTTCACATATTAATCCGTGGATTTATTCTTTATGGAGATAGTTCTAATCAAATAGAGGAAACAAATAAACACGTAGTTCTTTCATAGGAAAATTTCCCAAATTTCTCATTAAAACATAATCCAAATATGTTTAAGCCGCAAAAGGGCAACAACAACTTAATCAAGTTCAATTATGTTTAGGCCACAAAAGGGAAACAATAACTTAATCAAGTTCAGACAGCAACACAGGCATGCGCAAATCATACCGAGGCGACGGCCCGATCCAACAGAAATAAATGTGCACTTGCCGAGGCTCGACGGCACGCCTATAGATGTATCTATTAATCTGCCGAGGCGTTCGGCCCGTTCCAAAATAAACACACCAGACAGATAAACAGTCAGGAAGTCAACGTGGAGCAAATATCCAGGAAGAAGTCAATTCTCTTTTATTAATTTG
>MU721818.1:71742-83143 GCA_026770625.1 Nicotiana glauca
AAACTCTCTTCTTGAAGCTCTCCAAAATCGCCCCCAAGCCAAGAAAAGTGAAATGAAATGAGCCCAAATCGGATTTTTAAAACATTCTGCCCCAGTCGTTTTCCGCTTTTGCGGTCCTGGGACCGCTTCTGCGGTCCCGCTTATGCGGACAAAAGCCGCTTCTGCGGTTCCAAATGACCCCAGGTTTTTTCGCTTCTGCGGTCATACCCACCGCTTCTGCGGTTCCGCATCAGCGGATTATGGACCACTTCTGCGGCTACTTGGGCCTGCCTCCCTTTCTGCTTCTGCGAGATAAAGACCGCATCTGCGGTCCAATAACCGCAGATGCGGTTATGACAGAAGCAACTTTCCAAATTTCCAAGTTTTGATCCATTAACCTCCCGGATTCCACCCGAGGCCACCCGGGACCCCAACCAAACATACCAACCAATCCCAAAACACATTCCGGACTTGCTCGAGGCTTCAAATCACATCAAACAACGCTAAAATCACGAATTATACCCCAAATTCAAGTTTATGAACTTTAAGATTTCTAACTTCTATTTCCGATGTTTAAACCCATCAAATCACGTCTGATTGACTTCAAATTTTGCACACAAGTCATATTTGACATTACGGACCTACTCCAACTTCCCGAATTTGATTCCGACCCCGATATCAAAAAGTCAACCCCCCGGTCAAACTTTCTAAAACCTTCAACTTTCTATCTTTAGCCAAATGGCTTCAAAATTATCTACGGACCTCCGAATTCACTTCCGATTGCGCCCCCAACTCCAGAATCACTATACGGAGCTATTCACAGTCTCGGAATTCCAAACGGACGTTGATAACACTGANAAGTCCAAAATCATTATACGAACCTGCTGGAACCTTCAGATCCCAATTTCGAGGTCGTTTACTCAAAAATCCAATTATGGTTCATTCTTTCAACTTTAAGCTTCCGAAATGAGAATTCTCTTCCCAAATCAACTCCGAATTTCCTGAAATCAAATTCTGACCACGCATACAAGTCATAAAACCTGAAATGAAGCTTTTCATGGCCTCCGACTGCTGAACAGAGCACCAGTACTCAAAACGACCGATCGGGTCGTTACATTAGGCTTACCTAGTTGTAGGGACTAGGTTCCATCACAATATGCTCATGGAGGGCGAACTGGGGTCGTGACAAGTTGGTATCAGAGCTTTAGGTTCATAGGTGTCACGAAACACAGGCCGATTTATTAGAGTCTCTCTTATCGGTACGGAGACGTCTGTACTTATATACGAGATCCTATGTAACTGTTTAGGAAAAACCTTCATTTCATTTGAATTCCTTGTCGTGCGATATTTTGACATCAATTCTAAACTTCTGACTTCTATTCTCTCATAGATGGTGAGGACACGTGCTACTCGAGATGATCAGGCACCTGCGCCCCCTACTGTAGTCGTTAGAGGTAGGGGCCGGGGTAGAGGTCGAGTACACGTACGTGGTACAGCCAGAGCACCTGCGCGAGCTACCGCCGAGGTACCACCAGTAGATCCACCTGGAGCCCAGGCACCTGGCATGCCTACTACTGCCACTACTACTCCAGCTCGCCAGGAGACTTTGGCTTAATTCATGAGTATGTACCCCACCTTGGCTCAAGCAGGGTTGCTTCCCATTGCTGCAGCCATATACCAGGCCAGGGGAGGAGCACAGATCCCACTGTCCGCACTCCTGAGCAGCGAGTGCAGGTTGAGCAGGCTCCCGCTATTATTCCTGCACCGCCTGCAGTGCCAGTTCATTCTGAGGACGGGTCAGCTGCTTCAGAGGACGAGCAGCAGAGACTTGAGAGGTTTAAGAAGTATGATCCCCCAGTATTCAGTGGATTAGCATGAGACGATGCCTTGGGATTTCTAGAGGAGTGTCACCGTATTCTTCGCACTATGGGCATGGTGGAGTCCAGCGGGGTTTCTTTCACTACTTTTCAGCTTCAGGGAGCCGCCTATGATTGGTGGCGCACTTATGAGATAGGCAGTCCATTCGAGGCTGCTTCACTGACTTGGACCCAGTTCTCGGATATGTCCAAAGGTGTGCGTTCATGAGCCCATGCTAAAGTTTCAATCAATTCCTGCCAATATCCACGCCAAGAAATTAAGAACATAAATCCAGTAGCCCAAACAAGATGTCCAAATAAGAACATCCATGCCCAAACCGATAAACTATTCATACCAAAAGGATTATATCCGTTGATAAGTTGTGAAGAGTTTAACTATAAATAATCCGTTAACCAGCCGCTGAGTCTAACGAGGCTCAGGTGCGAAGCCTTCCACTATGGACTGAGACTATGCAAAGGTAGAACACCATGGAAACTTCGCTGGGTTGGTCCGCTTTCCAATTTTTTCTTTTCTTTTTCTATGTTTCTAGGTTGATGGAATCGGGGCAGAGAAGGTTTTTATCCCTAAAAAAAGCCTTTTTTCGTTGCTCGACTCGAAGCAACCACGAGCTCTAACTTAAAGTAGGTCTAGAACCACTGAGATAAAGTTGTTTTCTATTTTCTCTCCAGGCTATGAAAGATCTGGGATTTCGTTCCAGTCATATAATGAGAATCTCGACAGTTTTTTTTCTACTGGTTACTGCACTCTTGGGATCATATTTTGGTTTATTACTAATCGGCATCAATTTAAATCTGTTTGTTATTAAAATAAAATCTATGCTACTCGGCCGGTCTCTCTACTTCCTATTAAATAGGCTCGGCTGGGCAGGAGGTCTCATTATAGCAGTCGTTTTTTCTCTTTGGGATCCCGTACTGGGTAATATGATGGCTCCAGCAGGCAATTCGGGGAAAAATCCTGGGGAGGACGCCCCCGAACCATCCACCTCATCCACGTGGAGTGGGTTGTGGATTGAGAGGTGTCTTGGACAGAAAATTGGGGTCTTTTGAGCGGGTTGTCTCCTCTATGATTATCTTTTCTAAAAGAAGTAATGAAAGGGAAGCCCGGGGTCAAAGCGTGAGAGAGTTTATCCCCTAGAGTCTCAGGGACACACGGCGCGCAGAGTTTGGGCATTTGCGCCAGGGTGCTATGATCGTTTCAGAGTATGTTATCCGTTATACCAGGTTGGCCAAGCATGCACTGGCTTTGGTTGCTATAGTTCGGGAGAGAGTTCGTAGGTCCATTGAGGGTCTTATCCCACCCATCATATCTAGCATGGCTTGAAAGTTGGAGATGGAGATTCCTTATCAGCAGGTAATGAGCATTGCTAGGAGGATTGAGGGTATGCTCGCCATGGAGCAAGGTGAGAGGGAGGCCAAGAGGTCTCGAGAGTCAGGTCACTCTCTGGTACCCGTACCCCATCAGTAGTTCGTTATGGAAAAGGATATGCGAGTCGCCCCATACATTTAGCTCTTCTAGCAGCCAGTAGTGCTCCAGCTCCGGCTATACCTCAGGTGCCTTACTATGCACCTCCAGTTTCTAGCGCGCCTCCTGCGTAGGGTGCTTCCAGAGGTCAGTCTAGCTGACCTAGCCCTAGTCAGTCACAACCACTGCATCCTCCCAGAGCTTATTTCGAGTGTGGTGATACACGCCATATGGTTAGGGACTGCCTCAGAGTTGGTAGGGGTGCATCTTCACAGACTGCTCAGCCACAACGTGCTCCTCAGAGTTCTCAGGCCATGATCACAGCTCCAGATGCTACCCCACCTGCCCCGCCAGCTAGGGGCGGAGGTCGGGGAGATAGAGGTCACCCTCGAGAGAGGGGATGGGCCAAATATTATGCTATTCATGCTCGTATTGAGGCTGTTGCCTCTGACTCCGTCATTACATGTATTATACTGGTTTGTCACAGAGAGGCATCGGTCCTATTCGATCTGGGATCTACTTATTCTTATGTGTCTTCTTACTTTATCCACATTTGGGTGTGCCTCGGGATTCTTTGAGTGCCCCCGTTTATGTTTCTACTCCTGTGGGGGATTCTCTTGTTGTGGACCGCATTTATCAGTCATGTTTGGTCACTATTTGTGGTTTTGAGACCAGAGTGGATTGATTGTTACTCGGTATGGTTGATTTTGACATTATTTTGGGCATGGACTGGTTGTCGCCCCATTTTGGTATTCTTGATTGTCACGCCAAGACCGTGACACCGGCTATGCCAGGTATTCCGCGCATTGAGTGGAGTGATAATTTAGATCACATTCCCAGTAGAGTTATCTCTTTTCTTAAAGCTCAGCGTATGGTTGAGAAGGGGTGTGTCGTGTATTTAGCTTATGTGAAAGATGTCAGTGCTGATACCCCTTCTATTGATTCAGTTCTAGTGGTACAGAATTATCCCGATGTGTTTCTAGCTGATCTTCGAGGCATGCCGCCCGATAAGGACATTGATTTTGGCATTGATCTGTTGCTGGGCACTCAACCTATTCCCATTCCTTCGTATCGTATGGCTCCTCCTGAGTTGAAGGAGTTGAAGGATCAGTTGCAGGAATTGCTTGGCAAGGGTTTTATTCGGCCAAGTGTTTCACCGTGGGGTGCTCCTGTCTTTATTTTGAAGAAGAAGGATGGTTCTATGCGTATATGTATTGATTATCTCCAGTTGAACAAGGTTACGGTGAAGAACCATTATACTTTGCCTCGTATTGATGATCTATTTGACCAGCTTCAGGGCGCACAAGTGTTTTCCAAGATTGACTTGCGCTCAGGTTACCATCAGTTGAAGATTCAAGAGCCATATATCCCGAAGACTGCCTTCAGGACTCGGTATGGTCATTAAGAGTTCCTTGTTATATCATTTGGGCTGACCAATGCCCCAGCAGCTTTCATGCATTTGATGCACAGCGTGCTCAGATCATATCTTGACTCGTTCGTTATTATTTTTATTAATGATATTCTTGCGTATTCCCGGAGTCGGGAAGATCATGAGCAACACCTGAGGACCGTGCTTCAGACCTTGAGGGAGAAGAAGTTATATGCAAAGTTCTCAAAATGTGAGTTTTGGCTTAGTTATGTGGTATTTTTAGGCCATATGATTTCGAGTGAGGATATTCGGGTGGATCCGAGGAAGATAAAGGCCATACAGAGTTGGCCCTGTCCGTCCTCAGCTACAGAGATTCGCAGCTTCCTTGGTTTGGCAGGATACTACCATCATTTCGTGAAGGGATTTTCATCGATTGTGTCCCCTATGACTAGATTGACCCAGACGGGTGCCCCATTTCAGTACATAGAGGAGTGTGAGGTGAGCTTTCAGAAGCTCAAGACAGCTTTGACTACAGCCCCCAATTTTGATGTTGCCTATCGGTTCGGGGTCTTATACTATCTATTGTGATGCCTCATGAGTTGTCCTTGGAGCGATGTTGATGAAGGACGGTAGGGTGATTGCCTACACATCTAGACAGTTGAAGATCTATGAAAAGAATTACCCTGTCCACGACCTTGAGTTAGCTGCCATTGTTCATGCTTTGAAGATCTTGCGTCATTATTTGTATGGTGTGATTTGTGAGATCTATACTGACCATCGGAGCTTGCAGCACTTACTCAAGCAAAAGGATCTAAATATGCATCAGAGGAAGTGGTTAGAGTTGCTGAAGGATTATGATATCACTATCCTATATCACCTTGGCAAGGCCAATATGGTGGCAGATGCCTTGAGTCGCCGGGCAGAGGGTTTGGGGAGTTTGGCATATTTACCAGCTTTAGAGGGGCCTATGGCGATGGATGTTCAGGCCTTAGCTAGCCAGTTTCTAAGATTGGATCTTTCGGAGCCCAGTCGGGTTCTAGCTTATGTGGTTTCCCGGTCGTCCTTATTTGATCGTATCAGGCAGCAGCAGTATTGTCACGACCCCAGTTCGCCCTCCGTGAACATGTCGTGATGGTACCTAGTTCCTATAACTAGGTAACCCTAACAATGCAGAAAAACAACATAACTTGCAGAATAAATTATTTAAAAATGAACAATTAAAATAAAACTGTATAAAAGATGCCGCTCGAAATATATTACTCAATAATGGGGAAGTCTACAACATCACCCCAAAAACCAGAAACTCACGGGAAATACAGGCTAAATAAGTACTGTAAATGCTCTAATCTCTAGAGTGTCTACATCAAAGGCACGATAGACAACTAAGTACTACAGATAGAATAAAGAAGGAGACTCTTCGGTCTGTGGACGCTGCAGATTTACCTCGAAGTCTCCGTAGCTCTCCCCACCTCAAGGGTAGTGCGCCTGAGTGAAGGTACCTGGATCTGCTGATGAAAGACATGCACAGAAAGGGCATGAGTACACCACAACAGTACTCAGTAAGTGCCAAGCCTAACCTCGATTGGGTAGTGACGAGGAAAGGTCAGGGCCCTACTGAGATAAAACACAATAAATCATAGGATAAGGAAAACAATATAGATAACGTCTACAGTGAGAATTTAAATAGAATAAATAAGGGAAATAGTAATAGGAAGCAGAAACAAAACAATATAAGAAACACTGCTCACATCCGGAAGTAATAGCCGGGGATCTCTTGGTATCCCGAGGATCTCTTTGTATCCTCATCATATACAGTAGGTATCTCTTGGTATCCCAAGGATCTCTTGGTATCCTCATCATATACACTAAGGATCTCTTGGTATCCTCAAATCTTACATTTTTATGTGCCAGGGCTCTCTTTGTATCCTGCACCTCAGTCCAGAACATAATAAGTATAGGGGGATCTCCCGGGATGCCGTCCCGTAGTCTCAATTTAAAACACATAATGACAGCCAAACATTAGGATAAATGCTAAACTCTGAAACAAGCAATACAAAAAATTAGCCTAATCATGCTTCACGGAGTATAAACAAGTCAGTTAAAACACTTAGGCAAGTAAGTCAAATAAACATGCTTCTCTAAACTAGCATAGGATAAAACTTGCAATTCAAAATAAACAGCTAAGCAAGAAAACTCAATTTAACTACTTCAAGTAAAAACGGATTTCCAACAATTAGCTCTAGTACGCGGTCGTCACCTCACGTACAAGGCATTCAATTACCACATATCATATCCTAAGGGGAAAGGTCCCCCACACAAGGTTAGACAAGCCACTTACCTCGAACCGGTACAAAATCAACTAGGAACCACGCCTTTGCCACGAGTATCCGACTCCAAATGGCCCAAATCTATTCAATTCAATTACATATTGTAAATAACATAGCAACCAACTGATTCCACTAATTAATTCAAAGCTAAGGCTCAAAATTAGTTAAAATTACCTAAATTCCCTTCAGGCCAACTTCTCGGAATCGGATTACTTTTACATTTTCAGAACCCTCGTACTATCACGAGTCTAACCATATAAAAATCTTCCAAATCGAAGGTCAAACACCCACTCAAAACTCAATTAGTTTGGTCTATGAAGTTTTACCAATTTTTCATTCAAAAATCAAAAATTAAAGATGAATTCATGATTAGATTAGTGGGTTTAAGCATGAGGGTAGAGAATCGTTGCCCTCGAAAACCCCTCGAAATTGCTCCCAAATCCGAGCTCCCAAGCTTTTATTTTGATAAAAATGGCTAACCCTCATTTTTGAAAAATTAAATACTGTCTAGACATTTAATGCATCACGAACGCGGAGATCACATTCGCGGAGAAGAAAAATGGAAGATGTCAAAAAATGCCCTTCGCGATCGCGAGGGGTAGGATGCGAATGCGAAGGCCTGGGATTTTAAAGCTACATGAACGCCTAGTCTGTAACGCCATCGCGATTAAGGAAAATGTTGAGATCCAGAAGCTACTCTATGCGAACTAGTGTAAGCGTTCGCGAATGCGAAGAACGAACTGGCATAGGTACGCGAACGCGATGAAGTTTATTCGAACAATAAGTGGAAGTAAATGGTGCTTCACGAACGCAGATGATATTATGCGAACACGATGAAGGAACTGGCCACCCCGCAAGATTACACTACGAGAATGTGAGAGGGAGGCCGCGATAGCGAAGAGGAAAAGTCTGGAACAGCTGAGTTCAGTTTTTCTGTAATTTTTAACAACACAAAAATGCTCCGTTGAGCATCCGAAACACACCCGATTCCCCCGGAACCTCCACTAAACCTACTAACATATCCCATAACACCGTTCAAACTTGTACCAATCCTCAAACTACCTAAAACAACGCCGGAAACTCGAATTAAACAAGGATTTGATCCTAAGAACTTTGAATTTAATCAAAACACATTTTCGATCAAAAACCTAAACAAAAGACGTCCAAATGACCTGAAATTTTGCACTCACATCCCAAATGACATGACAGAGCTACTACAACTGCAAGAATTCCAATCCGACTGTCGGATCAAAAGCTCACTATTAGACCGGAAACTTCCAAAATTCAAACTTTGGCATTTCAAGCCTAAATGAGCTACAGACTTCCAAAATACATTCCGAACACGCTCCCAACTCTAAAATCGCCTAACGGAGCTAACAAACCATCAGATTTCTATTCTAAGGTCGTCTTCACACTGTTCTGACTACGAACCATTTTTTAACACTTAAGCTCTCATTTAGGGACTAAGTGTCCCAAAACTCTTTTGAAACCCAACACCAAATGTCCCAACAAACCAAAATAATAGAAAAGAACTTAGGGGAAGAATTTAATAGAGGATCGAGGCATTAATTCTTAAGACGATCGGCTGGGTCGTGTGACGACCCGACCCGTCGTCACATGAGTTACCGCCCCCGTTTCCTCCTTATTGTGTTACTTCATGTCTCAATGTCAGTATTAGAGTTGATCGGGTGTAATTTAATTAGTTTTGGTTGAAAATAAGGCACATAGCCTCTTAGAAGGAAGCTTGTATTAGAAAAGTCAACCGAAAGTTGACTATGTGGTTAGAGGGCTCGGATGTGAATTATGGTTGTTCGGTTAGCTTCGGGGGATGATTTGTGACTTAGAAGTGCGATCGGAATTGAATTTGGACGTCCAGTGTAGAATTAGGCTTGAATTGGCGAAGTTGAATTTTGGCGGATTACGGTTGTTAGGTGATATTTTGATCCGAGAGTCGGAATAGAATTCCGAGAGTTGCAGTAGCTTCGTTAGATGATTTTGGATATGTCTGCAAATTTTCAGGTCATTCGGACATCGTTTGGTCGGGGTTTTGATCGAAAGTGCATTTCGGAAGTTCTTGAAGAACTTGGGCTTTGATTTGGTGAAATTTGATGATTTTGATGTTAACGATAGTGTTTTGATGATTGGAACAAGTTTGAATAACATTATAGGATGTATTGGTATTTTTGGTTGAGGTCCCGGGGGCCTCGGGATGATTTCGAAAGGTTTAACGGGAATTTAAAGTGTTGTAGCAGGTCTGGTCTTAAAGCTTCTGGTATTTCCGCATCTGCAGAAATAGGACCGCAGGAGCGGTTCTGCAAATGCGGCTCTTTGATCGCAAAAGCAATCCTGGTGGAGGGGTAGCTTTACCACAAAAGCGAAAGGATTCCGCAGGAGCGGACACCGCATAAGCGGTATTTGACCGCAGAAGCGGTCCTTGGTTATATAGTTGAGACCGCATAAGCGGTTAGGGTAACCGTAGAAGCAGCTTCCGCAAAAGTGATTTAAGATCGCAGAAGCGGTCGTGTGAGTTAAGTGACGCCGCAGAAGCGGACTTAAGGCCGCAGAAGCGGCCCCGCAAAAGCAAAAATCGCAGAAGGGTTAAGTGAATCAGTGTATTCGAATTTCAGAGGTGAGAAAATATTTTGGACTAAGGACTTAAGCGACTTTTGGCCAATTTTGAAGAGGCTTCGAAGGAGAATCATCAGGTATGGATATTTGGACTCCCATTATGTTATTATAGTGTAAAAAAAATATGAATTAATCACTGAAAATTGAAGGAATCAAAGGGTAAAAATGGAGGTTATGGCTTGAAGCCTAAGAGAGAGTAAAGTGATGATTTTAGGGGTCAAATGGACTCCGATTCTTGTGTATTTTATTTGTATGGACTCGTGGTGAGACGAGGATTTCGAAAATGTGAATTTCATAATTTTTCGAGAAGCGGGCCCGGGGCTCGGGTTTTGCTAGTTTCGAGGTTCTTGCTATAATTCGATTGTTTTCGATTGGGTACTGTCCCATTTGCATATTGTGATGTATTCGCTCTGTTTTTGGCTAGTTTCGACGCGCATGGAGACCGATTTAAGGGGCAGAGGTGTCGCGGGCTTGAGATTTTGCCGGTTCGAGGTGAGTAATACTTGGGAATGATATCTGAGGGTTTGAAACCCCGAATTTGCACATCTTAGTGTTGTATTGTGGTGACTTGCACGCTGGACCTGAGCGTGGGCTAGAGCATCATTGGGGATCGTGACTTGGTCCGTCCCGGTTATTGGTTTTTATCGCGTATTTGCAAATGATTTGTTGTTATCATTATGACTTGGGCTCATTGCCGTACTTGGGGCTTATTGCCGATTGTTTGAACTCTTTGTGAGCTATCATCACTGTTTTCCTCACTATTTGAAATATTATTTGAACTCAGTCCGTGTGATTTGCACTGTTTTATGAACTCAGCTATATTTTACTCAATCTTGGAGATTTAACTGATATTTGAACTATCATTTGAGTTGAGTATTATTGTTTTACTGATGCTCGAGGGGTTTTTGACTATTTTTGTACTGATTGAGGCCGAGGGCCATATGTGAGGGCATGAGGAGTGATGTGAGAAGGCTTTCAGGCCTCGAGTGATATGTGAGGAGGCTTTCAGTCCTCGAGCGTTATGTGTGCATATGCCTATACATGTATGGATCGAGTTGCATGCCACAGCGGTGTGATATTGATATTGCGCTTGGGCTGTAGGAGCCCCTACGGAGTCTGAACCCCCACAGTGAGCGCGGGTACCCAAATGGATCGGGCTGCGCGCCGCAGCGGTCATATGCATTGCATTGCATTCCTACATGTACTCCTGTTTGTACTACTTGACATGACATTTAGCACTCATATATCATCGGCATACATACTGTTACTTGCCTTATTGACCAGATACCCTGGTATTATATGTTAAGGAGTGTTGTGTCCAAGGGGCCAATTTATGAGCCGATTTGCTCTATCTAATGTAGCATTTATATGCTTGGTTGTTGAAAAAGTAAAAGTGATATTTGTAAAAGAGATTTTTAACTGATCTTGAGATTTTCTAAAGGATTTTCACAGCGTTTCGATTTTTCTCAAAGGGTTGTACCGTCTTTTTATAGCATTTTGGTGTGACCATACGTGTTTTCTTATCGCTCAGTTATTATTCTCTTTTGTTACCACTGAGTTGGAAGTACTCACTTTACTCTCTGCACCTTGCGTGCAGTTGCAGGTTTTGTTCACCCGGTAACGGGTTATTAGCAGGATTGAAGGCCATATTGTGGTAGTTGAGCAAGGTGACCGTCAGTGTTCGCGGCACCGCATCCCGTCTTTGAAATTCCAGTTTTACCTTGTATGTATATACTATGTTGGCCCAATAGTAGTGTTC
>MU721838.1:5731-24804 GCA_026770625.1 Nicotiana glauca
TTTTTCTATTAATTTAAGCAAGCAAACACGCACAGACAAATACAAACAATAAAAGAAAAATAACACAAAATCCACAAAAATCACACACAACCAAAAACAATTTTATTTTTGAATTTTTGGAAGTGATTCTCATATAGGGCAAAAATCACGTGCTCACACTCCTAACAGCCATGTAGCCTCCCGAAGATAAGTACAGACGTCTCCGTACCGATCCGCGAACTCTACTAAACTTGCTCATTACTCGTGAGACCTAAGGGAACCTAGAGTTCTGATACCATGTTATCACGACCCAAAATTTACTAAGGGCCGCGATGGCGCCGGACACTACTGTCAGGCAAGCCAACCAAATTACTTGATAAATTTCTCATTCTGAGCAATCTTGAAAACTAAGATTTTCCTCCAATTTTTCATAAATAAAAAAAAGGGTAAGTGCTTCAATTCAAATTAAATAAGCAATTAATACAAAATATTTCAAAACCATCCCAGAACCCGATGTCACAAGTGCATGAGCGTTTACTAAGGAGGAAATAAAATACAACATCCGTCCGGAATACAGTGGACAGCAAGTAAATACAAAATACTGGAAGGGACTATACTAGATGTAGGTCGCCTCGAATAATGCAACTCACCTAGTCCTCGAATCATCTGTGCTGCTACGCCCAGTAGGCCACTAGAATTACATATACCTGTGCAAAAAAAATGCACAGAAGTGTAGTATGAGTACAAAAACAATGTGTACTCAATGAGTATCCCGTCTAATCTTGAAGAAGTAGAGACTAGATGGTCGGCTTCGACACTAACTAGTGGTCCAATAATAATATGGTGAAGATGTGAGGAAAAAATGGATTTATCTAGCAATTTTAACTCATAGATCAAGAAAACAGATAACATTTTCTCAAATAATAAGCAAATTCTAAGATCTACTTTTCATTATCTTTGTTAGTTTATAACGGGCCATAAAGTCAATATTAACTCCAATAAGTTCAGGATAAGCAATGTAAGCATGCGCATGTTATACCGAGGCAATGACCCGATCCAACAAAAATAAACTGTGCACTTGCCGAGGGTCAACGATACGCTTATAGATGCATCTATTTAATCTGCCGAGGCATTCGACCCATTCCAAAAATAAACTCACACAGACAAACAGTCAATCAAGAAGTCATCATCGAGCAATTATCCAAAGAAAGGTCAATTCTCTTTAATAGTTAAGAAAACGAGTTTAAATCTTTTCAGAAATTCATTTACTAATTAAATGTGTTTTAGAGAATTCAAGCTATTAATAAGTTTACAATTAATCCAAGTATAGCATGCTTTTGGGTCCTAGCCTACCCGAACAATAGCATAATAGTAGCTACGCACATACCCTCGTCACCTCATGCGTACGTAGCCCCCACAAATAGGAGCTCATAGCCAATTAACTCACCTATGGGGACAATTCCCTCTTACAAGGTTAGAAAGGAGACTCGCCTCGCTCCGAAGATCCATAACCGGTATTCCTCACCCTTCGAAGACCCGAATCGATGCAGAACGCTCAAAAACTAGCCAGTAATGATACCAATCCATTAATATATGATAAATTTCATTACAACCCAATTCATAACAAATTCTTAACCCCGATCGAAAAGTTAACAAAATGCCCTCGGGCCCACATGCCCGGAATCCGAAATTTTCCGAAGATAAAGTTTACCCATAGCCTAATAAACTCAAATATATGATTTTCTCCTAATTCCATACCCCAAATCGTGGTTAAATTCCATGAACAAAAATTTTCTAGGTCTTCCCTCAAACCCCAAGTTTTCTACCAATTTCATGCTCAAATCCGTACATAATTGATGTATTTAACTCAAAATAGGTGGGGATAAATTACCTTGACGTTGATGACGGAAATCCCCTCTTGAAGCTCTCCAAAATCGCCCATGCCAAGTGAAAAATGGGAGAGAAATGGCCAAATCCCGGATTTAAAACAACTCCCTGCCTCCAGCTATTTCCGCACCTGCGACCCCTTGACCTATTCTGCGGTTCCGCAGGTGCGGTCCAAATGCCGCTTCTGCGGACACAGGGCTCCCAGCCCATTTGTGCTTCTGCGGACAGTCCCACCGCTTCTGCGGTCGTGGGCAGCCTGGCCTTGGACCGCTTCTGCGAGGCTACGACCGTTTCTGCGGTTCCGCTTCTGTGGATTTTGGGCCGCTTCTGCGGTCCCTTATCTTCTAGCCCAAACCGCATATACGGTTAAATATCTCACATCTGCGGGGCCGCTTCTGCGGTCCACCCTCCACAGAAGCGGTTATACCACCAACCAGACTCCTTCAGCTATCCAAAATTCTAAATTTCGATCTGTTAACCACCCGAAATCCACCCGAGGCCCCCGGGACCCCAACCAATCATACCAACCAGTCCCAAAACACGTTACGGACTTGCTCGAGGCCTCAAATCACATGAAACAACGCTAAAATTATGGATCAACCTCCAATCCAAGCTTTATGAACTTTAGAATTTCAAACTTCTATTTTGGATTTTCAAAACCTATCAAATCACGTCCGATTTACCTCAAATTTTGCACACAAGTCATATTCGACATCACGGACCTACTCCAACTTTCGGAATCGGATTTCGACCCCGGTATCAAAAAGTCCACTTCTGGTCAAACTTCTCAAAAACCTTCAAATTTCTATCTTAGCCAAATGGCTCCAAAATGACCTACGGACCTCCGAATTCACTTCTGATCACGCTCCCAACTCCAGAATCACCATACGGAGCTGCTCCTAGACTCAAAATCCCAAACAGATATCAATATCACTGAAATGACTTCAACCCAAACTTATGAAATCCATTCCCCCTAAGGGTTAAGATCATGCTCTCTTCAATTCTTCTCTAATCTAAACATGACTTTCCCAAGCATAACATAGATAGTAAATAGAACCTAACTGTTGGCCAGAAAATTAAGCGATTAAACACAAAATTGAAGAAACAACCATATTTGTGAATTATAATCAATGTCAAGCCAATATCAAACAACAATATTCATGGATAAATCACAACCCCAGAACAATGGGTGTTTAGCCATACATGATGTAATCAAACAATTGCATAAGTGTTAAATCAATTGGAAATACTAGAAAAAGATGAAGAAAACTGAGAATTATCCACTTCCTCATGATCCCGTGTGTATCTTTCCTCCAAAGTGGTGTCTCCCCCATCAAAAATAGGTTTAGTCTTGCTTTTATACGTGTTAGGTAGGTCTAGGGCCGAAATAACCTTAACCCGAGCGAAATTGGAGAAAATATGCGTCACTGGTGCCCTGGCTAGCGCCAGGCGCCCTCCACGGCGCTCCAATATTTTTAGCTACTATTTTTTGTGCCATAGGTAGGGCTGGGCGCCACAGGTGCCGCCCAAATTCGCAAGTTTCCCGATTTCGTTCATTTTGGCTCAAATCTTGCGCATTTCGCCCCCAATTGCTCCTGTATCATTCCTACACATAAAAACACTTTAAATTAATATAAATCATAGCATTTAACATCCCAAATTCATGAAACAAAAGTAAAATATGAGGCGATATACATAAAAATATATATGCTTTAAGCTAAATATCAACACCCCATACTTAAACTCTTGCTCGTCCTCGAGCAATGGGACAATCTACTACCTTCCAACTACGTACAAGTATCAATTATAGAGGAGCACTTTAACTTTTAACCACACACTATACCCTTGACTATGATCAATACCGGCACACAAGCATGAACACACAAAAATTCACATTCTTCCCGTTTAAGCATGCCCAAGTATAATATTTCAATTCACTCAATTCCAACAACCTAATTGTCACCACCCAACCTCAAAATCCGACTTCCAACCACTAATCCCTCTCAACTCATGCATTTACCCAACAAGAAAGTTTACAACATTACCAATCGGTCATGAGATTATGTGCCCTCACTAGCAACCAAAGAGTGAATATAGACTAGTCCACACATTCAAATATTCTTTTGAACATAATTTAAGGACATCACACAATTGAACTAAATTCACTCACTCTCATAAAGAATTCATATGCATCATGTGATCGTACCATAAGCTTGCCCGTAGTGCAGATATCCACTAATTTAAGCTAGCCAAATCTAGGATCAATTAGGACTTTTAAGGTTGTAATGTAGGCTAAGGGCCGAGTATGGTACATTTAGAAATAGTGGCTAACCCTCCTAAGCACTTTAATACACTACACTCACAATTCAAGCACATCTTCTTCTCAACCAATTCACTTGCCACAAACCATATACAATATAGCCCTTTTTCAATTAAGCACTTCCATACTCCTACTAGCACAATCGATAAGAATTGGAGGTGTGTGTTTTTCTACATTATTTAAGCTATCATGTTTTTTCTCTTTTGTTTCAATTTTTCTTTTCCTTTCTTTTTTTTTTCTTTTCTTCACACACTCCATACACTAAAGTTCATCGGCTAGTGACTTTTTATTTCAACTTTAGTGCACCAACGGGCCCTTTCATGGTTCCACTCAAAAGCTACTCCCCAATATCTAACCTTATTTCTTTTAGTTAAGTGCCTTAGGAGGTAAAGGTTCAATCAATATCAAATTAAGAATAAAATAGGGGTATGACTTGTAACGTGGTTGCCAAAGAAAAAATCTATTGGCTCTAAGTGGCTAGCAATGGAAAATATTATTTTTATGTGACAAGCACATCCATGATCAAGCAAAAATATGACTACGTCATCTCCTAGATTAGCACAACTTACTATTTCGCTTCAATTAACACGCGGGGCAAGTTCTAGACTACGCAAGATAGCACAGAAAAACACAAATCCTCACACACACGTCGCACATGACTCAATCAAGACGGTTTTGTTCAACTCTCAAGTCAAGCAAGCACACAAAATTGAGAAATTTAAGCAATATTGCACTATGTGGCATACGAGTCAAACAACTGAAAAAGTGCGTCACAAAATAGGCTATTTACTTTACTTAGGCTTCACAGTTCAAACCAAATACACGGCAAAACAGAATGTATGCCATAGCCTAATGTGCCAGCATCAACCATGTCAATGAATATCTCAGAGCGACTCAATTTCTTCCTACACTACTCCTAAAAAGATAAATAAAGTACCCGGTTCGATCTACACCCATGGAAAAGAACCGACGCCCCAAGAAAAACCAAGGGATACTACCTAACTATCCTAAAAAAATCTTTTTGGTATTTTTAATCGGACTTTATCCCTCAATTAAGTTGTCCAAAAGATCCATCGTCGGGAAAAATCTGAACTTTTCTAATTTTTTTTTTCAATTTTCGTTTTTTAACCTAGACTATGTCTACTACGAGTTCTAAAAGAAAAACTAAATTAAAAAAAATAGTTTTATACAATTAC
The DNA here is from genome assembly GCA_026770625.1 of Nicotiana glauca. Taxonomy (NCBI): domain Eukaryota; kingdom Viridiplantae; phylum Streptophyta; class Magnoliopsida; order Solanales; family Solanaceae; genus Nicotiana; species Nicotiana glauca. The sequence continues at coordinate 11,114 of MU721838.1, forward strand.
ACTTCAGAAAGTAGTTTCCCTACCCCACACTTATATTATGCATAGTCCTCGATGCATGATCATAGAGAAAAATATTAAAATAAGGGTGAAAAATACTCCCTGAGACCCTCTCGGGCCTAGCTCGGACATGATACTCAATATTAAGGGTCGAGACGATCCCACACTTAAGCTCAAACATACTTCTCGTCTTCAACTTTGGGCACTTAGACTTCCCCTACTCTGTAAAATAAAAATAAAAATTGACACTAAAAAAGTAATCAATAAATAAAAGATATACAGGTTGGGTTGCCTCCCAACAAGCGCCTCATTTATAGTCGTGGCACGACTCTGCTACTCTGCTCAGGCTGGGCGCTTTCTCTTCTTCTTTCTCCCATGAACTCTAGCCTTTTTGCACACTCTCGGAAGGTCTCCTCTTTCATCTCTAACTCTTTTCTCAATCATCTTTACACGCTCAGCTGGAAACACCACCTCCTCTAACTCAGTTGTCCCATCTGGATCACTATAATTCACATACTGACTCTGCTCCATTCCCTTCAATTCGACCACAGTAATCATGCACAAGTCCTCATAATGCTTAGGGAGCTTAAGTGCCTTGTACACATTAAAAGTTACCTCCTCATCGTCAACTCTCATTTTAACTTCCCTGCCCTCACATCAATAATTGCTCCACAAGTAGCAAAGAATGGTCACCCCAAAATAATGGGCACTTTCTCATCTGCCTCGTAATCAAGAACAATAAAATCAGTAGGAAGAATAAACTTTCCCACTCGAACTAACACATCCTCAATAATTCCTTCTGGCATGACAAGTGACCTATCTGCTAATTGTAAAGTGATTGTAGTAGGTATAAGCATCCCCAATCCGAGTTGCTTGAAAAAAGAGGATGGCGTCAAATTTATACTAGCCCCTAAATCACATAGGGCTCTTCCAACTTCTTGTTTTCCAAGAGACAAAGGAATTTTGAAACTCCCAGGATCCTTCAATTTAGGAGGAAGTTTACTCTGAACTCTGGCACTGCACTCTTCAGTAAGTGCAATTGTTTCGAACTCTGCATGTCTTCATTTGTTTTCCACAATATCTCTGAGATACCTTGCATACTTAGGCACTTCCTGCAAAATTTCCACCAAAGGCAAATTTACACTCACTTGGCTCAAAATATCTAGGAATTTCTTGCACTTAGCAACATCTTTTTGCTTCTGCAGTCTTTGTGGAAACGGGGGTAGTGGCCTAGTATCAATTACTGATTCGAATCCTTTATCATCTCTCTTATTCCTCTCAACTGGCTTGGGAACTAATTCTCCTTCAGGATGAGCTGTATTCTTCTTTTTCTTTGGAACTTCTTCTAATGCTCTTCCATTTCTCAAGGTAACTGCATTGACTTGAGCTTTAGGATTGGGCTCAGTATCACTAGGTAGAGCCCCTACTGGTCTGGTATTTTGGGCTCTGGCAAGTTGACCCACGTGGTGCTCCAAATTCCTCAGTGTTGCGGCTTGAGCCTGCTGATCAGCCATTATTTTCTGATTGAAAGTTTGTTGGTCTACTGTTAATTTCTAATTGAAAGTTTGTTGATCTGCTATTAATTTCAGATTGAGGGCTTGCTGGTCGGCCATCAAATTTTTCATCATCTCCTCAAGGCTAGCTTGTTGTTCAGCTTGAGGTGGTCTGGATGGTTGTTGAGGTGCTTGAGTCCGGTATTGATTCTAATTGCCTTGATTTCCACCCCAAGAGAAGTTTGGGTGATTCCTCCAGTTGGGATTGTAGGTGTCCCCATACTGATTTGTTTGGCCTCGATTTGCATTACCCACAAAATATACAGACTCTGGATTTGCTGGGCATAGATTGCTCATGTGACCCTCTCCACATACTTCACAAAATATTTGAACTTGTTGCACTGGCTAGGCTTGTTGCTTGTTAATGATCATGGTCATCTGATTGACTTGGTTGGTCAGCATAGAGACTTGTGCTGACAATGCTGAGACAACATCTAATTCAAGAACCCCCGGTGATTTTTGTACCATGTTCCTACCCATCTCTCCTTGCCAATCCGAATTGCTTTTGGAGAATTTGTTCAATAATGCATAAATTTCATCAAAGCTTTTCTCCAATACTTGACCTCCAACTGCAGCATCTACTACAATTTTTGTTTGGGGATGGAGCCCTTCTATGAAAGTGTGAACTAACACTTCATTCGTCTGATTGTGATGAGGACAGTCTCTGAGTAGCCCCTTGAACCTTTCCCAAGCGAAGTATAAATATTCTCCTGCTTTTTGTTTGAAGGCAACTATCTCACTTCTGATCTTTGTAGTTTTTCCTGAAGGGAAGAACCTTTCCAAATCATTCCATAATGTAATGGAATTAGCTGGTTATGCCTTTAGCCATCACTTAGCTTCGACTAACAGAGAGAATGGAAAAAGTGTGAGCCTCACATAATGTGGAGTGACCCCGTTAGTAATATAAGTATCACTAATCTCCAAGAAGTTCATAATATGCTATTGTGGTTCCTCGTGTGAATGACCCATAAACTGCCCATTTGCATGAAGTAGCTGGATCATGCTATGTTTCAGCTCGAAGTGCCCAGTGATTCTGAGTTTCACTATGCTGGAGGTAACATTAGCAATACTGGGCATTGCTACCTCATGAACAACCATATGTTGCTCCTTTGCCGTGTTCACAGGAAATTGAATAAGTGCTTGAATATTGTTGGTATCCCTTGCTTCCCTCAACCTCATATGAAATGTTTTCTCAGGTTCGGGGTCAAAGTCGTTGAGTCTGTCCTAGCTTCTGACCCTACGCATTCAATCAAAGTTTCTGAGATTACAGCAACAATTGAGTAACGTTAGACTAGACGAAATAAACAATTAAAGCAAAAACTAGAAAGTAGTTTATATTCAAGTCCCCAGCAACGGCGCCAAAAACTTGTTGCTCCCAAACGCACACGCAAGTATACGTGGTCGACAAGTGATATAATGATAAGTTAAGTGTCGAATCCACAGAGACTTGTATAAACTACTCACTAAATCACTAAAATTGTTATTCAATCCAGCTAAAATCAAAGTCTAGTAATATGATTATATTATACTACGATTCTAAATAATAAAAAAATTATCAAGTAACGAGTTGATTATTGTGTATTCAGTAGAAACAAGTATTTCAGGGTTGTGATCGATTCACTATTCGTATTATGTTCTAATTAACTCTCCCTTTCATATAATTCACTCATGGTTGCAAATTAATCGATAATTGCTCTCATAGCCTTCTCCGAAGTACTACTCGCCTATTCAAATAGATTAACGCCTATATTCCTATGATATCAATCTATTAGGTGTTATACCCCATTTTAACATGGGTAAAACTAGAATATAACATATTCGTAATTCTGAAGGTTTAATTAATTAAAGAGAGTCGCCACCTAATTGGTTTAATGATGAATTAGGACACCAATTTTAGCAAAATAATGCTTAAAGTTAACTATGTTTTATGGTCTGCTTAACCTTAAGATCTAAGTAAGGGTTCTAATTAATCCTATAGGGAAGGTTTTAAAAGCACCCTACGTGATCCGCTAATTACGGTTAACCGGTCAAACTTAGGTTAATTAATAAAAGTAAATACATAGAATGTAACTAATTGATTAACTAGAATAATATTGTCAAAGTACTCGTGACTTGGACTCACTCATATCTTTAAAGAATTAAACAATAAAAAAGGTAAATTAGGCTAAGATGGGTCAAAGCCAAAAAACTTTCTTGGCTCAAATTAGAAACATCTATTTGTTTGTCCATTCATAAAACTTGCTTTTAAGTACAACCGTATTGAACTGAATTTTAAAGAACTTAATCTCTGAAGAGAAATATTTATTAAATTTTTTTTTTGGATCAAAACTCGATCTTAAACTCAAATGTTTTCACCTAGATAAAGAAAGATTTTCCAAGAAATTGGCAAACTTCAATACTTCACGAGTGAACGTAGACTTTAGACTGATTATCCTATATAGTTATACATATCATCAAAATTACTAAGTAGTGCTAAAGTAAATAAGTTATTGAATTTTAAAAGTTTTCACGTCCATATCTTAAGAAGAAGAAGAAAATGTGTTATCAACTACAACAGAGTCCATAAACAATTAGCTACGAGTTCTTAAGCTTTAACGAACAACCACAAAGCACACAAGTAAATCAAGACTCATACAAGGTAAGATATAACGAATGAAGAGCGGGAAAGGGAAAAAAAAGGGCGCCATAGGCGTCCCCAACCGTTTAGCTTGTTTTTCTTGCAATCTGATGCATTCTAAGAAAATGTGTTGTGTTGACTCCATGCTCGAGTAGGGTAGCGTTGAGTCTCTACGAGACTCCATTGCGAGAGTCTCGAATTAAGACTCTATTTTCTCCAAAGTGTACATGCAAAGAAAGGGAAAATAAAGAATTAAGAACCATCCTCAATAGTAATAGTATTAAAAGCAATAAAACTATTATATTTCTTTTAATTCATAACAGGACCTCAGTAGCAAGTAAGTCCATATTTAAGCTCTTGCATATATTACTGATGATGGTCAGCTTTAGTATATAAGCTAGTTATCATCTATACCAAAGGTGAAACTAAGGTTAATAAACAAAACAAACTTTCACAAAGCAGATATCGATATGTTCTTTATTAAAAGTATAACTAATGGGTGCGGCTTTTAGATATCTCATAATGTAACGACCCGATCGGTCGTTTTGAGTTCTAGCGCGTCATTCAGCAGTTGTAAGTCATGAACAGCTTCATTTCAGGTATATTGACTTGTGCGTATGGTCAGAGTTGAATTTCGGGAAATTCGGAGTCAAATTGGAAAGAAAATTTTCATTGCGGCAGCCTTAAGTTGAAGAAAATGGCTAAGATTGGAATTTTGAGTAAACGACCTCGGAATCTGGATCTGAAAGTTCCAGCAGGTTCGTATGATGATTTGGGACTTGGGCGTATATCCAGATTTGGTTATGGATAACCCGTGAGCATTTCGGCGTATATTGTTGAAGTTAGTGACGACCCAAAGGGTCATCACCTATTTTCCTCATCTGTTTCTTGCTTTCGAGGCATTGAAAACATCATTTTATATTGCCTCGATTTGTGTGCGCAGTCCGGGCGCGTAGCCGGAAAATTTTTATATTGAAATATGTGAATTCTGTGAAAAATTTGAAGAATTTTGATATTAATATGATTATAGTTGACTTTGGACAATATTTTTGGTAAACAGACCCGGACCCGAGATCGGACTGTCCCGGAAGGTCCGTAGAAAAATATGGGACTCGGACATGTGCCCGGAGTCGAAATCCGAGGTCTAGAACCCTAGTAAAAGAATTTTTCTGTTAAATTATTTTTCTGAAATTATTAAGGGAAATGAAAATGAAAATTGATTAAACAACTATGGTATCGGGCTCGTATTTTGGTTCCGATGCTCGGTACAAGTCTTATATATTGTTTAAGCGCTTCCTATAAAGTTTGATCTAAATCGGACGTCGTTTGACGTGTTTTGGACTATGAGTTCCAAGTTTGAAAGTTTATGAAGTTTAAAAAGAAAATCATAAGTTTTGAGGCTTGATTCTATGCAAACGATGTTATTTTGGCAATTTGATCGCGCGAGAAAGTCCGTGGGATGTTTTTGAGGTTGTGTGCATGTTTGGTTTGGAGCCCCGAGGCATCGGGTGAAATTTGGATAGGTCACGAGAGCATTTTTGAAGTTAAATCACAGCTGATATTTTTCTCCCAGCTGGTATCTTCGCATTTTCGAAGAAATCATCACAAATATGACTTCGCAAATGCGAAGTCCCTATCGCAAATGCGAAGCAGAGGGTAGGCAGGTCAGATCGCAAATGTGATCTCTTGTTTGCAAAAACGAAGGGGGTCCATCGCAAATGCGATGCTATGTTCGCAAATGCGAACTCTGCCCCCCCCCCCCCCCCCCCCCCCCCCCAGACATATGTTCGCAATTGCGAACTATATTGTCGCAATTCCCATGCCTGCACTCTTCGTAATTGCGAACCAAGGTTCGCAATTCCCATATCCGCAGCACAGCAATTTTTATACATAGTCGAAAATTCACCACTTTTCACCATTCTTTCAAAACCCAAACCCCATAGGCGATTTTTCAAGAGCAAACTTCATCTCAAATCACTTGTAAGTATATTTTCACTCAATTCTTTCAACTTTTAACATCAATAAACATGTTTTCCATTTGAAATCAAGGATTTTCATGGGTGAAATTGGATTTTTTGGGTAGAACCTAGGTTTTCTATAAATTGGGGAGTTGGACCTCGATGTGAGGTCCGATTTCAAAATAAATTATATATTTGAACTCGTGAGGGAACGGGTAACCGGATTTTGGTTCGAACCCCGAGTTTCGACCACATGGGCCTGGGGGCGTTTTGGGAAATTTTAAGTAAAACTTTGAGAAAACCATTTTTATGCATTCAAACCAATTCATATAGTGTTTATTAAAGTAATTAAACAAATTGTGATTAGATTCGAGCGAGTTGAAGGTTGAATTACGAGGTAAAGCAATAGTTGAAGGTTAAGCGGACTTCAAGGCTTTGAGGTAAGTGTTTGGTCTAACCCTAGCTTGAGGGAATAGGAGTTGAGTCTTGTTGCTAATTTCTACGTGATCGAGTACGATGTATAGGCATGGTGACGAGTATCTATACATTGGTGTCTAGCATGACCGTGAGTCCTTATGATCTGAATTCCATGTTATTGGAGCATGTCTATACCCTGTTAATTGTGCTCTCTTGCCGGGATAATTGAACTATTAATTGTGCTCCCTTGCCGGGATGATCGAGCTGTTAATTGTGCTCCCTTGTCGGGATGTTTGCTGCGTAATCGTATACTGTGTATCCATTATTTTTTACTGTTGCTTGAGGATTTAGACTGGTTAAATGATGTTGAGGATTGGGTTGCACGCCGCAACGATGATAAATGATAAATAATGTGGATCGGGTTGCACGCTGCAACAGTGATATGTGGATCGGTTTGCACGCTGCAATGATGGTAATTGTGGAGCGGGTTGCACGCCGCAACGATGGTAATTATGGAACGGGTTGCACGCCGCAACGGTTGTTGACATCTGTGATTATGTTTGAATATTTATTCTTGTTTAACTGTGGAATTAAGCTGTTTTGGTTGTTACTCTGGATTAAATGTTTAATTGTATTTTCCCCACAGCATGTTCCCCCTCCCTTGATGTTGATTTTCTTGGTATTCGATATTCCGTTGTATATTTTATCACTGCACAAGTTTATGTGGTGTCCAGTCTAGCCTCGTCACTACTTCACCGGGGTTAGGCTAGGCACTTACCAGCACATGGGGTCGGTTGTGCTGATACTACACTTCTGTGCATTTTTGCACAGGTCCAGGTTTTGAGCAGCAGCAGCAGTAGTTCGATAGCAGGATCTTATTACTACGAGATTGAGGTAGCTTGCAGGCGTCCGCAGGCCCGGCGTCTCTTCTTATGCTTTTCATTTATACTGTAGTCTCATTGTTTCGAGACAGACAGCTGTTATATTTCTCTCAGACCATTATATGTAGTTTATTCTTAGTGATTCGTGAGTCTGTAACACCAAATCTTGGGTAGAGGATTTCTGTTGAGTATTTCATATTTATTTCAAATTTATAAAAGCAGACTTCCGTAGTTACTGTTATTATTATTATTTATGTTATTAAATTAACAACAGGATGGTTTTATTAATGAAAAACGGTGAGTAAATTGGCTTGCCTAGCCACCACGAGTAGGCGCCATCACGATCCCGATGGTGGGAAATTCGGGTCGTGAAAAGTTGGTATCAGAGCACTAGGTTACATAGGTCTCACAACTCACGAACAAACTTAGTAGAGTATGAGGGGTAGGTACGGAGACGTCTGTACTTGTTCCTCAGGGTCTATTGAGTTAGGAAAAATGTCTCATTTGTTCTTTCTTGTCGTGCAATTTGGTTCATCAAATGATGATTGAATTTCTACTCTGTTCTTTCGCAGATGGCGAGAACACATGCTTCCTCATCCGCTGATCAGCAGTCCGAGCCCCAGGCAGCTCTCGCGAGGGGCAGATGCTGCGGTCGTGCCGGAGGCCGTGGTAGGGGCAGAGCTCAGCCCCAGGCAGCAGTTCCAGAGGTGGAGCCTCATATTGATAATGGTGAGGAGTTTCCATCCCCAACAGCTCCGGTGGGCCCAGCTCAGGTCCCAGGAGGGGTCATGTTCACCCCGGACCTTCAGGATGCTCTAGTACGGATAGCAGGCTTAATGGACAGTGTCGCTAGAGTAGGTTTGTTGCCTGTAGCACCAGCTACTTCTCAGGCTGGAGGAGGGGTTCAGACTCCTGTTATGCGCACTCCGGAGCCAGTAGCTCCCCAGGCCTAGGCCCCAGTGGTTCAGCCCGCAGTGGCAGCTCAGACAGGCACTACAGCTCAGGCCGGAGATGGAGCGGCCATGTCTTCTGATGCTTTGTGGAGACTTGATCGGTTCTCCAAGCTTTTTACCACCAGCTTCAGCGATGCTTCATCGGTGGATCCCCAGGACTTTCTATTCAGTTTCCATGAGATTCTCAGAACTATGGGGATAGTGGAGACCAACGGGGTCGATTTTTGCACTTTCAGGCTTGCAGGATCCGCCAAGACTTGGTGGAGGGATTTCTGCTTATCTAGACCAGCAGGGTCCCCAGATTTAACATGGGATCAGTTTGCAGAATTATTCTTGGAGAAGTTTCTCCCCATCACTCAGCGGGAGGCACTTCGGAGGCAGTTTGAGCGCCTCCAGCAGGGCTCCATGACCGTTACCCAGTACGAGACTAGATTTGTGGATTTGGCACGTCATGCAGTTGTGACACTCCCTTCAGAACAGGAGAGGGTTCGGAGGTTCATTGATGGATTGATTCAGCCGATCCGACTTCAGATGGCTATGGGAGTTGGTAGTTACATATCCTTTCAGGAGGCGGCTAACGCGACCCGCAGAGTTGAGATGGCCCTCACTCGGGGAGGTGGTTAGATGTCAGACAAGAGGCCTCGTCATTCTGGCAGATTCAGTGGTGCCTCATCTGGAGGCAAGGATTCTTATGATAGGGGCCAGTCTTCCTGGCCTTTTCAGTCAGCCCTCAAGGCTTCACAGGGTGGTTCAGGTCATCGTGGCTTCCGTGAGCAGTATTCAGACCAGCAACCCATGAGCGCACAGCCTCTTCAGAGTGTTCGTGGAGGTCATTCGGGCCGTCAGGGCCAGTCTCGTCGTTCCGAGGGGTGTTATGAGTGTGGAGATCTCAGTCACATTAGGAGATATTGCTCGAGATTTAGGGGTGCACAGACACAGCAGCAGGGTCCTCTCCCCATGATTCAGGCACCAGCTGACCCACAGCTTGCCCGGCCAGCCAGGGGCGGGGGTAGGGATCATAGAGGTAGAGGTCGAGAGCGTAGAGGTAGAGGCCATCCCGCCAGGGGTAGAGGTCAGCCGGTGGATGACCGTCCCAGAGACATAGTTCAGGGAGGTGGTGCTGATCCCCGATTTTATGCTTTGCCAGCCAGGCCAGAGGCAGAGGTGTCAGATGCTGTGATTACAGGTACCATTCTGGTTTGCGATAGAGATGTTTCAATACTATTTGACCCTGGGTCTACATATTCATATGTGTCTTCCTACTTTGCACCATGCCTGGCCGTGTCTAGTTATGCCTTGGACGTTCCTGTCTACGTGTCCACGCCAGTGGGTGACTCTATAGTAGTTGATCGGGTGCATCGTTCGTGCGTGGTTGTGTTTGAGGGTCTTGAGACCCGTGTTGATTTATTACTGTTAGATATGGTGTACTTTGATGTTATATTGGGGATGGATTGGTTGTCCCCATATCATGCTATCCTAGATTATCACGCCAAGACCGTGACTTGGCTTTGCCAGAATTACCCAGACTAGAGTAGAAAGGGACCCCAGGTCACGCCACCCGCAATGTTATTTCATACGTGAAGGCTCGACGCATGGTCGAGAAGGGGTGTTTAGCTTATCTAGTGTATGTTCGCGACTCCAGCGCAGAGGTTCCTTCTATTGACTCTGTTCCTATTGTACGAGAGTTCCCCGAGGTTTTCCCTTCAGACCTGCCGGGTATGCCACCCGGTAGAGATATTGACTTCTGTATTGATCTGGCTCCGGGCACTCAGCCTATTTCTATCCCGCCGTATCGCATGGCCCTGCTAGAGTTAAAGGAGTTAAAAGATCAGTTGCAAGACTTGCTAGAGAAGGGCTTTATTAGGCCTTATGTTTCTCCTTGGGGTGCGCCGGTGATATTCGTGAAGAAGAAGGATGGTTCGATGCGAATGTGTATTGATTACCGGCAATTAAACAAAGTGACGATAAAGAATAAGTATCCACTGCCGAGGATTGATGATTTGTTCGACCAGCTCCAGGGAGCAAGGGTGTTCTCAAAGATAGACCTGAGGTCTGGCTACCATCAGCTGAAGATTAGGGCATCTGATGTCCCTAAGACAGCATTTCGCACTCGGTATGGGCACTACGAGTTCTTAGTCATGTCTTTTGGGTTGACCAATGCCCCAGCAGTATTTATGGAGTTAATGAACCGAGTGTTCAGGCCTTATCTAGACTTGTTCGTGATAGTCTTTATAGACGATATCCTGGTGTACTCCAGCAGCCAGGAAGAGCACGAGCAGCACCTCAGAGTGGTTCTTCAGACTCTGAAGGATAACCAGCTATATGCCAAGTTTTCAAAATGCGAGTTCTAGTTGAGTTCGGTTGCATTCCTGGGTTATATTGTATCAGTAGAGGGTATTCAGGTGGACCCAAAGAAGATTGAGGCAGTCGAGAATTGGCCTCGACCAGCTTCAGTGACCGAGATTCGGAGTTTCTTGGGGTTAGCAAGTTACTACCGTCGGTTCATAGATGGGTTCTCTTCTATTGCAGCCCCGATGACCAGGTTGACCCAGAAGGGTGCCCAGTTCAAGTGGTCAGATGAGTGCGAGGCGAGCTTTTAGAAGCTCAAGACAGCTCTGACTACGGCATCAGTGTTGATTTTTCCCACGGGTTCAGGGCCTTATACAGTCTATTGTGATGCTTCCCGTACTGGGTTGGAGCGGTATTGATGCAGGATGGCAAGGTTATTTCATATGCTTCGAGACAGTTGAAAATCCATGAGAAGAATTATCCGGTTCATGACCTAGAGTTGGCAGCGGTTGTTCGTGTCTTGAAAATTTGGAGGCATTATCTATATGGTATGGCGTGTGAGGTATACACGGATCACAAGAGTCTTCAGTACTTGTTCAAGCAGAAGGAGTTGAATGTGCGACAGAGGAGATGGCTAGAGTTGCTAAAAGATTATGACATTACTAGCTTATATCACCCAGGTAAGGCTAATGTAGTGGCTGATGCGTTGAGTAGAAAGTCTGCCAGCATGGGTAGCCTCGCTTATATTCCGGTCAGCCAGAGACCGCTTGCTTTAGATTTTCAGGCCTTGGCCAACCGATTTGTGAGATTAGATATTTCTGAGCCTAGCAGAGTGTTGGTTTGCACGGTTGCTCGTTCTTCTCTATTAGAGCGTATCTGTGAACAGCAGTTTGATGATCCCCATTTGTGTGTCCTGAGAGACGCGGTGCAGCGAGAAGGTGCTACGAAGGTAACCTTAGGTGATGACGGGGTGTTGAGATTGCAGGGGCGAGTTTGTGTGCCCAATGTTGATGGGATTCGAGAGTTGATCTTAGCGGAGGCCCATAGTTCTCGGTATTCTATTCACCCGAGCGCCGCGAAGATATATCAGGACTTGCGGCAGCATTATTGGTGGCGTAGGATGAAAAAGGACATTGTTGCGTATGTCGCTCGGTGTTTAAATTGTCAGCAGGTCAAATATGAGCACCAGAGGCCTGGTGGTGTGTTTCAGAGAATTGATATTCCCGAGTGGAACTGGGAGCGGATTACAATGGATTTCATTACTGGACTTCCGTTGACTCAGAAGAAGTTTGATGCTATTTGGGTCATTGTTGATAGGCTGACCAAGTCAGCGTATTTCATTCCGGTAGCATTCTCCTATTCATCCGAGAGGTTAGCGGAGATTTATATCTGGGAGATTGTTCGCCTTCATGGGGTGCCGGTATCTATTATCTCAGATCGGGGTACGCAGTTTACCTCGCGCTTCTAGAGAGCGGTTCAGCGAGAGTTAGGCATCCAGGTTCAGTTGAGCACAGCATTCCATCCTCAGACGGACGGTCAGTCCGAGCGGACTATTCAAATTTTAGAGGATATGCTCTGAGCTTACGTCATTGACTTTGGAAGCTCGTGGGACCAGTTTTTGCCTTTAGCAGAGTTCGCCTACAACAACAGCTACCAGTCTAGCATTCAGATGGCTCCATATGAGGCATTGTAGTAGGCGATATCAGTCTCCAGTCGGATGGTTTGAGCCGGGAGAGGCTCGGTTGTTGGGTACTGACATAGTTCAGGAGGCCTTAGATAAGGTCAAGACTATTCAAGAGAGGCTGCGTTCAGCTCAATCTAGGCAGAAGAGTTATGCAGACCGTAAGGTCCGAGATGTAGATTTCATGGTTGGTGAGCAAGTATTGCTCTGGGTGTCGCCTATGAAGGGCGTGATGAGGTTCGAAAAGAAGGGCAAGCTTAGCCCTAGGTACATTGGTCCATTTGAGATTCTTGACCGAGTGGGAGAGGTGGCTTATAGACTTATGCTGCCACCTAGCTTATCAGTCGTGCATCTAGTTTTCCACGTATTTATGCTTCGGAGGTATCACGGCGATCCTACGCATGTGTTAGACTTCAGCACTGTCCAGTTGGACAAGGATTTATCTTANATGTTCCGTGCTTCCGAGGTCTTGAAAACCTCATTTTCTATTGCCTCGATTTGCGTGCGCAGTCCGGGCGCGTAGTCGGAAAATTTTTATATTGAAATATGTGAATTCTGTGAAAAATTTGAATAATTTTGATATTAATATGATTATAGTTGACTTTGGTCAACATTTTTGGTAAACGGACCCGGACCCGAGATCGGACTGTCCCGGAAGGTTCGTAGAAAAATATGGGACTCGGGCATGTGCCCGAAGTCGAAATCCGAGGTCTAGAACCCTAGTAAAAGAATTTTTCTGTTAAATTGTTTTTCTGAAATTATTAAGGGAAATGAAAATAAAAATTGATTAAATGACTATGGTATCGGGCTCGTATTTTTGTTCCGACGCCCGGTACAAGTCTTATATATTGTTTAAGCGCTTCCTGTAAAGTTTGATCGAAATCGGACGTCGTTTGACGTGGTTTGGACTATGAGTTCCAAGTTTGAAAGTTTATGAAGTTTAAAATGAAAATCATAAGTTTTGAGGCTTGATTCTATGCAAACGATGTTATTTTGGCGATTTGATCGCGTGAGAAAGTCCGTGGGATGTTTTTGAGGTTGTGTGCATGTTTGGTTTGGAGCCCCGAGGGCTCGGGTGAAATTTGGATAGGTCACGAGAGCATTTTTGAAGTTAAATCACAGCTGATATTTTTCTCCCAGTTGGTATCTTCGCATTTGCGAAGAAATCATCGCAAATGCGACTTCGCAAATGCGAAGTCCCTAATCGCAAATGCGAAGCAGAGGGTAGGCAGGTCAGATCGCAAATGCGATCTCTTGTTTGCAAAAACGAAGGGGGTCCATCGCAAATGCGATGCTATGTTCGCAAATGCGAACTCTGCTCCCCCCCCCCCCCCCCCCCCCCCCC
>MU721840.1:6948-22843 GCA_026770625.1 Nicotiana glauca
TGGTCACAATATTAATTTCCGGTTGAACTAGATTTGAACCTGTACTAGGGTTAACAGCAGTGTCAACACTTGTCCCCTCCTGTTGCGCTTTCATTTGTAAATATTTAACTTTATCTCTAGGGTGTGTTTGTATGTGCCTAGCCAAACTACCCGTACCGCTACGGTCTCCAGTATATTTATGCGCCAGCAATTTCCCACAAGTTTTACACCTAGCCTTATTTTGTTCTCTTACTTGAGTAAAAAAATTCCAAACTATTGATGTTTCTAGGCGTTTAGAAGGTTGTCTATTAAAAGTAGGGGTTTCTACAGGTGGGTCGGGCTGGGCATTAGTTGGGTCATTAACAGGACTAGTAGGTGTATCATCTAAATCTGATTGGGTTTCATCTACATCCTCATTTTCCTCATTATTTTCTAAGATAGTTTCATTAGGATAAAGAACATTCATAACTTCTTCATCTAATCGTTGACCTGGTGCAACATTATGGCAAAATTCACTATCCGAAAATTGAAAACAAGAGTTATCACTATCAAGAATAATAGGAGCATCATGACGGGTAACAGGTCTGGGTTGGGGAGCCGGGGGAAGGGTAGTAGGTTGACGACTACTTTCACCAATTTTAGCTTTTCTCTTACCACCAAATATTTTTTTCAAAGAAAATGCCATAGTCTAAAACACACAAAAATATATTCTTAAAAATTAAGAGTTGGAACGAGTTTATCGAATTGCCGAACAACTTCTTGAAAATTAAAAATTGTTGAAGACTTAAAGACTTCAATTCACCAACTTCACAATTTTTTACGAAATTTCAACAATAAAATAAGCAATTCTAGTAGAGAGATTGAGAGATATTGATGAATTGGTGAGTAAAAATGAAAGAATGAGGGGGTATTTATAGTTGAGAAATGAGAAAAAGTATAATTATATAAAGTTTGGGGTTAAAATAAAGTTTGGGGGCCAAATGACCATTTTTTAAACCTCCAAACGGTCAAATTGTAGCCCAAACGGCTACTTTTTAAAATTCTGTCCGTTGGAGCTTTTTTTTTTTTAAAAAAAAATATTAAAAAAAATAGCCGTTGGGCCCGTTAGGCCCGGCCCAGGCCCGCCAGACGATCCCGGGCTAAACGGTCCCGGGCTCGTGGACTATTCTTAAGAGACCGGCCCGCCTCGGGCTTTACATGACCACCAGGACCGGCCCACCAGGCCCGTTAGGACCGCGAGCCCGGTCCGGTTCAGGCCCGGCCCACAGTGCACTCTTATGTGAGATAGGTAGGTAGGTTGGGTAATTAGTTTTAATTGGGCAGCTATATAATGTAACTAGTTTTCAAATGGGTAGAGAAGGGTAATTTGTTTAAGCTCAATTGGTAATTTGTATAAATTGCTTTTTTTTTAAAACATAAGCTCAGAGATAATTATAGTTAAATAAATTCTTGATTGCATCATTAGACTAAGAAACAAAGATTACCCTGTGAAGTGTCGTTGCTCAAACTAAGAAAATCCATTTTATTTAGCGAGAAATTTAAAAATAGCCAGATTTACCACTGGTCGTTGAAAAATAGCCAAGTTTCAAAAGTCATCGAAATTTAGCCACTTTAAATCTGAGCGAAAACACTGTTCAAAATCCGGAAAAATACTCCCGCAAATTTTACGAGAGTTCCAACAAGTATAATTGTCTAGTATAATATACTGGAGTTTGGAGCACTGGTGCTCCAGTCTCCCACAAATTTTACAGGAGTTAGCAAAGTATACCGGTCCAGCATAATATGCTGGAGTTCGTACACAAATGCACCAGAGCTCCCGTATATTATACTGGACCGGTCCCTGTTGCAGCAAAAAAGTAGCTATTTTTCATTGACTTGGTAAACGCTGGCTATTTTTCATTGACCAGTGTGAAAACTGGCTATACCATGATATTTTAACTTTTATTTAGGGTTTTTTCACTTTTAGCCTTCGCATATTTTATTTACATTCGATAGCCGAAAAGGTATATAAATTCTGTATACAACATAAAAAATGTATATATAAAAAAAAAATATACATTTTTTCAGCTATTATTAAAAAAAAAAACCATACAATATCATTTGTCCATTATTATTTTATTCCGATATATAGTTTGTTTAGGAGACCAGTACAATAGTTTAGGAATCGAATTTGCATGGAAAGATGACGAAAATATGCTGAATAATGGAGAAATTGTCATTTCTTATAGCAGGCTTGAGATTTATCCATCTTTAAATACATGGTAAAAATCCAATACTCTTTTCCCTTCTTTTGTTTATAGAAAATTATCCCATTACGCACAGGAAAAAGAAAAATTCTCCTGTATCTCTGAAACAATTGCTCTTAATGTCTATTTCATAAATTCATATAATCATATGTTCTTGCCCTCTAGCCAGCGCGCGTAGAACGCCAAGGCCTCTTGTGGTTTGTACTCTGGCACGGTGTGTCCAGCTCCCTGAAAATTTCGAAAATTAATTAAATCAAAGAAAGAAGGGGAGCCTTGGCGTAAAGTTACTGTCATGTGACCATGAGGTCACGAGTTGTGAAACAACCTCATGCAGAAATACTGCATACAGTAGACCCTTGTGGTCTAGCCCTTCCCCGGACACCGTGCATAGCGAGAACGTAGTGCACTGGGCTTCCCCTTTTTTTTTTAATTAAATCAAAGAAAAAAAAATGAAAATGAAAATTTTCTTGATATGAACATACCTTAATAGTCAGAAAAATGAGGTTGTTGTCATAACCTTGTATGTAACTGCACAAAAAGTTTAAGCATTAACAATGTTTTTTTTTTCCAGAAATGCAATACATTAGAAAAGTTAAACATGAATAGGAATTAGAAGATGATGATACAAGACTTACCCTGCAACTTGTTCATTTACATACCAAGCCCTCCATTCATCAACAATCTTATATCCAAGTGATCTTGTCCATTTTTCTGAACCGGTGAATGGTACACACATATCGTGATCCCCACTGGAAGAAGTAAAAAAAAAAATTGAATATAATCGTTCGGATTATACCATCAAAAAAGATCGTGGATGATTTGCAACAGAAGGTTTCCTTGTTTATTAGTACGGAAGTAGTTCTCCTATTAAGATATTTAATATTATTTAAAATATCAGTGTTTGAATGGGCATCATGGCAAAGAACATGAAGAAAACTAAAGGAGAAATTTGTTCAATAGTAAGAAAGAGTGCCTCCACAAGTTGACATCTGATCCAACCTAGTGTAAGCAATCCGCAAAAAGCAACCAAAATATTCCTTGGTGAATTGGGCGAAAACTTGAACTACGTACATACATACTTCCAAAAAAGGGTAAAGCCAACAGACATAACAAACTGGTGCTATTGCGGCTCCAGCTCCCGCTTTGTCAGATATACTACGAAGAATGGCATGTATCGATGGGAAATACCATTCTGGCACAATATGAGGCCGGGTGGACATTGGATTATTTCAGGTCCAGGGTCACTAACAACATTTACCTTATGCAGCCTAGGATGTCCAGCATTCAGTTTCTTACAGTCAATGCAGTAATTAGATATCTTAAAATATCAAAACACATTTTCTTTGGATATCGTTAAACAGCCAGTAGATTTTGCACAGGGTTCCCAACAGCTAGTGTGTATTTGATAAATCAAAGTACACATAAGCTTCTAAGGACATCTTAAAATCATAAATCATGAACACATAAAAAGGCTTTCAGAATCTGCAGTCAGTAATAAAGTATCTTGGAACAAAAATCAGCACAGTTATATCACCTAAAAGTAAAAGCAAAATCTCCAGTAAAGCGATCCATATCAAATTCACATTATTATACAGCAACCAGTCACTAATAAGTCCATATGTGTGACCTTCACATCACATATAAACCAGAACTAATTTGATACTCTCCCCATCTTGTTTTAAATGATGGTACTTGAGGTGTTAAAGATGCCGCTTTGACTTACATACTATATAGGATAGTGGAAGAAAATGTTAAAAAGTAATGGTTGAGAGTTAGAAAGAAGCCAGGCGCTTACACAATAATACATGAGTTCAAAAAGGATAGAAAGAAGTTAGGGACTTTGTAGTCTATTAAACCTGTATATGAGTGCTCGATATCCCCGAGCTGTGAGATTTTTGTGATACTTAATCATGCTTCCGGAATCATGAATTAGATGTATTTTGCCTGTGCATAACTCCCAGGGACCTGTGACAGTTGTCTGTTGTACCAGTAACACTAAATCATATATCTCCAATAAAATATCTCCGGAAATAGGTAAACCGCCATCTTTAAAGCAACTACAGATGAGAAAATAGTATCTTACTTCTTTGGCATGAATTGCTTTACGAACTTCTTCATTGTTGAGCCATGCAGTAGCAACACGATCATCCTGCATATTTCATCTCAGATTATGTGACTGAATCAAGACATGAATTCCTCAAAGAGGGAATAAAATAAGTGTACAAAAACTTAAAATTTACATCATCGGAGCATCCAAGTTCATTCAAGATTAACAGAAAGGTTACCATGCCTACCTCTTCTTGAGCTAAATTTGTCTGAGCTTACTCATTTAGTGTTGAAGTTCATGCTGTTCATTGGAAAATGACAAAATAGCCAAACAGCTTGAACCACGAAAAGCCCATAAAGCTATCCTTTTCCACTCATCAATTGATAATAGCCATTTTTAACACAGCGAATATGCATAAAAAGCTTATTGACACTATATAAGGCTATTAGCTGTATACAACGGAAACTCTCAGAAGACGGTGTAAATTCAAATTATTAGACCCTTCGGCATATAGTAAGCAAATCATTACTATCTATTACTACTAACAGCTTTCCAGGGTCACTCTGACTATTTATGCTATGACATTACAGTTTTTAAATTATCCTCTATCTAGAATTTTGTTGAAATTTTGAGTATTTTGTTGTCTTACAGTGCAAGGGACGTGGTCGCCATTGAGAATCTCCGGCCAAGTTGGGACATGTCCCTCTCTTACTGGAGCTCTAAAAGGCCATGCGCGACCAAACATTCTTTTTCTGACAGGAAGAGGCCTTTCTGTCTCACCTAGTTTACGAAAGCTCATTGGCAATCTTGAGTTAACAGTGGAAATTACACTAGAATCTTTACTGTGGTAACACGGTTCTAAAATGTCATACAGATTTAGATCCGCAACATCCTGCAATATGTGAAGAAGGCGAATTTGGGTCAATAAAGCAGGGCAATGAATTCAGTTGTCGACAAAATGAATCAAGTATGACAGGAAAACATCTTGCCTGATCAACTTGGTTTAGCATGTCTGAACAATTATTACTCGCTGGTTCATAGAAATTTCCGTTGCATAGAGTAGTAACTTCCTGAACATGAAAAGAATAATCAGAGACTAGTTGCCAATAGAAGAAGAGGCAATGATAATGTTTTTACTGATAATTCAGAAGTCAAATGATCCAAGCACTTAAAAGTTAAACAGGAAGAAGCAACTACCTCAAACAATTCATCTGAAATGAGGCCCATACCATGTGCAAATGGAACAAGAGCATTACCGTCTATTATGTCATCTGTCACGCCATTTCCCACCATGTAACCCTGTGCAATACAACATAAAGAGTTTACAGCCCAAACAACTAGTTATAACACGTGAAATCTTGAAATGATATATACCTTAAAGTTGATAACAGGCATTACTCCAGCATCAATACCTAAAAAACATTAGCAGCAGTTAGTTTGGTTAGCCCCCCACCATACAAACCAATACCTGCTCATTTAAGATCCAGATTACCTTTTGCTACTTCATAGGACAGAGTTGGCACATATATTCCAGCATAAGACTCTCCAGATATGTAGAATGGGTTCTTGAGAAACTCCGGGTAGATCTCAAACCACTAGCGATAACATCATTCAGTAGAACCATGAATGAGTTTAGAACGATATAGAAAATAAACGAATTGTATTATTAGGAAAAACTATCAAACTTAGAACTCCGCCTATGTGAACTGCTCACATTTCCAGTCCCAAGACCAGAGGAAAGTAGTATTGTGGTAGGTTGATAGCCGGCGTAAAACTTGTCAGTTTCTATAATGTTACCTTGAGGAGAAACGAGTGGGTATCAGATGCGGTCTTTAAGTCTCCTGTCTTGTAGTCAGATTCATTTCCCGAGTAAGAAAACCCAACGCCAACAGGAGAGTCCAGATATATTACACTGGAAACCTGGAAAAAGCAAATCTTTTCCTTATATACATAATGTGTGCCTAATGAATGCAAGCATATGAACAAGTAGAATTAACACAAATAATAACCTTGGACCAACTGTATGGATTATTATGCAGAATAGGCAGGCTCTCACTTGTCTTTCCCAACTCAAAATTAAAAGGTCCTGCAATGTAAGAAATACCCTTTCTTATTATAGAAAACAAGATATATAATGAAAGAAATACTTTAATTTGCTTATGATAAATGAGAATTAGCAACTACATCTCCATGAATCTTTTAATTTGTCCAAGTATATGATCCCAATTCTCACAAGCATGAACTACATTTGCAACTAATATTCTTTACTTTAGCTGGTTAAAAGAATTTTCAAATCTGTCAAAGAAAAAGTCAACATTTTTATGATAATGTCACGGTTTTAATTGACGCCGGGATTTTAACTTTTTGGGTTCCAACTTTTAGAACGACGACTTCAAGTGATAATAACTGGGTTCTAAATCTAATATTTGTACATATTTAATGAACTTTTTAACACAAATGCACTGTTTGAGCAAAAGTTACTGGATTCGGTGGAACCCGCACACGGGCTTTTAGCTCCGCCCCTGCCTATTATCAATGTAAAAGACTAAAATCAGTTCTAACTTCTACATATTGACCATGTAAAAAAGCTTTTACACTATCAAATCACCTAAAAGATAACTACAGGTGACCATCCATAAAAAGATAACTACATATAATCGTCCATGAAAACTGGGACTAATAACCTAAAGAATAAGGCAAGTTATCGACTACAACAAGCGAAAATACACTGATAATGTAAAAATTCTTTACCCTAAAAATTAAGCAAACACATTATGACTACCTCATTCTTAAATTTGCAACAATAGTAGAAGTAGAATTCATACCATGCTCATAAACAAAGCCATCAAAACTTGAACAGCCAGGTCCACCATTGAGCCAAAGAACAACTGGATCTTTTGTTGGATCTTTTTCAGACTCAACAAAATAGTAAAACAATTTCTTACCATGATTTTCATCTATGGTAACATATCTGAAAACCCATTTAAAAAAAAAAATATTCAGATTAAATACATAAATCACTATAACTCAAGCAAAAGTTCAGATTTTTTTTTTTTTAAAAAAAGAAAAGAAATACAAACCCAGCATAATGCTTTGACTGGAAAGTGCCATTGAAACCAGGAATTTGAGTTATTAATGCATTTTCAGGTACTCCTTCTATTACCAGAAATAAAAATGGCAAGAAACTTAACAGTAATATATTATAGTGTAAAAAACAAGAATTTTTTCTTGCCATGTTTGGTATGAGAAACCTAAAGAAAAGTGTTTGATGTTTCCTCAAAACAACACAAAATGATGGGTTTTATACAATGATAAAATGTAGTGTATAATCATAACTACTTGATCAATTTGATCCTTTCATTGCTTATAAGGTAAGATTAGGAGAGAGTGACAGAAGATAAGGTGTACTCTTTTACTTTTCAATATATAGTAAAGTCAGTTTATATAGGAAATTAGTTATTATCTGATTGTTATATAGTTCAATGGTTTTTAATACTAAATTGATAGTACTGAAAATAATTGAAGTCTTCTGGTTGTTGGAATGAATTTATTAGTGAAAGATACTCTGGTATTCAATCATTGTTGTTGAGAATTTTATGGGATTTTCTTATTGTATTTTTTTTTTTTGGTTTCTCACCCAATGCAGTACTCGCATTGGAGCTCGACTATATCCGGATTTGCGCCGCGTAGGGCCCCATTCGGGGGAAGCGCTCCCTACCACCACTTACCAAGGATTTTTCCATACTCAGACCCAAACTCGAGACCTCTGGTTAAGGGAGGAACAGTCTCCTCCTCTGCACCACATCTTTGCTGATTTTTCTTATTGTATTGCTTCCTAGTTCATGTATATTCATCACTGGTTTAATCCATTTTGTATACATTTTTTTATTTATTAAACATATATATTTGAAAGATATTTAACTTTAACTTTATTATTTTACTCTTAATATCTTATAGCCACATATATCTCATGGTATATCTAGAACCAAAAATGCCAAAAAATGAGTTTTTTTTCTTCTTCTTTATTTCTTAAATTTCGTTCCCAGTTAAATTTTATCACATAAATTGAAAGGAAAGAAATATTTGTTTTATGGTATACCAGAACATTGAAAAACTCACATGTACGATAAAATAGGACAGTCTGGTGCACAAATCATCTTGTATTTACGCAGGATTTTAGAAAGGGCCGCACCCTAAGGGTGTAGCGTAGACAATCTATCCTAATGCAAGTGTTAATAGTTGCTTCCACGACTCAAACTCGTGACCTATAAGTCACATAGAGACAACTTCACCTTTGCTCGAACTGGCTCCCTTCAAAAAGGCTCACATGTATGATCCTTTTTTTAAAAGAAAAAAAGCTCATTTTGCTCTTTAGATTATAATAAACTTATTGGAAGTCTAATAAAGGGGTGACTGTACATACAACATCAATGAGTTTCTTTTTATTATTTTTTTCTCTGTAACAATTCCACTAAGCAAAATATTTTGAAGTTCATGATATTCAGTATAGTCAGCTAAATTGTAGTATGTGTCATGTATAATGCATTATAGTCAATTGGTTATGTTTATGTCTCAAGAAGACACTTAATTGTCAAATTGTCAGAATGTAAATCAAAATGGTAATGATTTTGGTGAAAAAATAATTGATGTACTATGATTTATTCATGTGCTTGTTATGTAATTTTAGTTTCATATTATTTGTTTTGAAAAAATAATCTAATAATCTTAGTGATAAGAGTATTAGTACAAATTATCCTTTATATTATATTAAACTTCTTATTTAATTAATACTCTACTAGTTAAAACATTAATTATACACCGCGAGAAAGTATTAAGTGACTTTTCCTTTTTTAAAATGTTAAATACTTAAAAACAAAATTAAAATTATTTCACATATTAAACAAATTTATTTGACACAATAATTGGAGTTATAGAGTAGAAAGGCACCTCAAGTAATGACAATTTGTCACTAGCAATATTCATAGCAACAATATCCGCACATAACAACCCAAACACGGGAATACGTTTTTATAGTGTAAAAATGATATTGTACGGCAGCTGTAAAAATAATAGTCAAATATATATATATATATATATATATACTCTTCAGCAACCAAATATAAATAATTTTTGGCGAGGGCTAAAAATAATAATACCCAAAAATATTGTACTTTAAACAAATCAAAGGACCATAAGTTATTACACGATGTGACGTTTGTTTGTTTGAATAATTAAAATCTATTGATGACGATTTTTCCATAACAACTTTTGTACTTTTAGATTGGTACTTAGAATTAACCATTTGCATTTTAGTATTAATTAATCACAAATTCACATTAACAAATCTCATGTTTTCTACTTTTGTCTTCTGTTTTGAAGCTCAACTTGGACAAAAAACCTGAACCTTCTCACGCTGTAGGACCGTTATGATGGAAACAAAAGAGGAAATAAAAATAGTAATCATTTCACCAACCACTTTCTCTAATTTTACTATTACTTAATGTTTCTCCCTTTTTTTCAATTTAATTCACGTTTATATATTTTTCGAGCTCGATCTTGAATAATTTATTATTGAAGAAATATATTTTTTAAACTACTACTTTTAGTGTATGTACGTTGCACGTGCATGCAATATCAATCAATTAAAACTTGTATACAAGAAAATTGATTATGTAAAATATCAAATGACATTAAAATAAGATTCTTAAAATAACAATAACTTTAATGACAAAAATAAACACGATCACATAAGTGTATGTTTTTCGAGCTCGATCTTGAATAATTTATTATTGAAAAAATATATTTTTTAAACTACTACTTTTAGTGTATGTGCGTTGCACATGCATGCAATATCAATCAATTAAACTTGTATACAAGAAAATTGATTATGAAAAATATCAAATGACATTAAAATAAGATTCTTAAAATAACAATAACTTTAATGACAAAAATAAACACGATCACATAAGTGTATGTTTTTCGAGCTCGATCTTGAATAATTTATTATTGAAAAAATATATTTTTTAAACTACTACTTTTAGTGTATGTGCGTTGCACATGCATGCAATATCAATCAATTAAACTTGTATACAAGAAAATTGATTATGAAAAATATCAAATGACATTAAAATAAGATTCTTAAAATAACAATAACTTTAATGACAAAAATAAACACGATCACATAAGTGTAGTATGGGTATTTTCTGAACTTGCAAAGATAACAAATAATTGAGTTAAGTTACTTATATATTATTATTAATTATAGATACTTTATTATATGAGATACTAATATGTTAGTATATTGTTGAATCTAACCTAATTTCTCTTTCATAGACGATGTTGTTGGTCCTAAAAAGCTAAATTATTTATTTAGTGATGTAACAAAAATAAGGACTCTATAGTTTAATCATTGACGTGTTTACTTTATAATAATGAGAATAAATTACCAAGAACATTTAATAAAAAAAACTATGAAATATTTCTTAAGCTAATCAACAAGACCTATTTTTATAAGTTATAAAATTTAAGCTTGAATCTGTTTAAACAAAAGCTTGAATATTGAATTTACCTTTTATATTTACACGATACAAATAAATTAAAAATCTCAAAAGTTTAATGAAAAAGGACAAAAACCTCTAATTTGAAGGAACTAAAAGAAATTCTATAAACGGAGAAGGACTATGAATTCATATTGGATACCTATAGGAATTTATGTTAACAAATGCTAAAAATATGGAAGCGTATGCCTATAAGATTCAATGACAATGCTTTTGTGTCTCTTAGTAACAAAAAAAAAAAAGGAATTATGAATAAAACATGTAAGAAATTTTAGTCATCTTACATTATATAATTAATGAGGGGCTTTATAAAAAGTAAAATTTTAATAATTTTAAAGTCCTAAATATTTAGAATATATACATATTCGTAAACCTAAAAGGAGGTAAAATTGCTTGAGAATTTTACCCCCAACAAATATTCCTTTGGAAAATTTTCATATTAGAACAATTGGGCTCCATACTTTTTAATTTTATAGCTCATATTTCAATTTACAACCAACTAACCTATAAATAATAGGCTAAAATCCAACATCTAACTTCAATAGGTTCTCAAAATTACTATTTAATTTTTAAAAAAGATTTCTCAAGCTTTTAAATTAATTTTCGAATCAGTAAGTGTCACTCAAATATTAATTCAACAAACCAAATTCATTTGGATGGTCAAATTAGATTTTTAACAAGCTTAAATATTTGAGTTTAAATTCTGAATTTGATTTTGTGAAAAATATGGAGTGAGTATTATTTAGACTTGTTTAGAAATAGTATAAGAAGGTTGTATATAAAATTTGAAGTCATTTAATGGAGATTTGGACTGGTTTTGAACAAGAATTGCAACTGAAAACTGTGAAAGAAGTTCGTTTACAGACGCTTGTATAAAGGTGTATAAAAGTGTATAATAGTGTATAAGGTGTGTTTCTACACTCATATACAATATTATACATAATTATACAAAAATCTGACTTCGTCTTCTTCCTTGCGTGTCTTCTGAAATTTAACTTAAATCTTGCTCAAATCTACTCCAAATCACTTCAAATTTAAATTTTGAACTCCTTTTGATATTTTCAATCAATTGGAACAATACTCAATCCAAACAACTAAAACAAATTCAAAAAACACATTTTCAAAAGCAAAGCTTTGAATGGTCTTCAATGGTAAACTTTTATTCTTCAATTTTCTTTCATTGCAAGCCGGTGACACACAAAGAGAAGCAGAAAATACATCGCCCTTTGAAGCATATGTAAAAGAAGTGAGAAGAAGAGAGAGTGAAAGCAATGGTTGTGAGAACAAAGAATTAACTCTGTAGCTTTTAGAAGCAATGGTTGCAAAAATATATATTTTGAATTTGAAAGTGCTTTCAAAATATGTACAATATGGGCTAAGTAGGGTAAAACTTAAAAATATGGTCCATTTTTTGTTATGGTGTGAAGTCATGTGTATTTTCTTATAATTCTTTCTATTCATAAACCTAAGGTGCACGAAAAGTTTACCTAAAATATTTATAAAGAATTAATGAATTTTTTACCTAACATAATCGTAAAGAATTATTAAAAGAAATATTCCTAAATCTCAAACAAATTTTCAATTTCTTTTTATAACTTAGAACCAAAAAGACTCCTAAACCTGGAAAGGAACTGAAAATGCTTAAAACTTTTACCAAGATTACCTAGTTTTTTAATATATAATTAATTGTTGAAGTTTATGATATGCTGGAACTTTTCGACTGGTATAATATGTTGGAACTTTCCGACCTTCACATTAAATAGTGTTATTTTTTAATTATTTTATAAATACTAAATATTTTTCAGTTACCAATCCGAAAACTAAATATGAAGTATTCTAGTCAAGTCCCCATACTTGAGAAAATCCAAAATATCTCCAAAAGATTTGTAGTCGTGAATAACGTGTATATTTGGTTGATGAATCCCATTGATTGACTTAGCTTGCACATTAATCCACGTTTCAAATACAAACTGACCCAATAGATTAGACAGTGGATATGAGGAGTAGGTATGGCACAACAGAAAGATGATGTCGAAGCCACCAATTGGGATATCCCATAACAAATAAATAAATAAATAAATAAAAAACAGGACACAATTTTTTTTGTATATATTTCAATAAATAAGTATTTCTTATTCCGAGAATCTATTGGAAATAATTTCTTTACCTTTACAGGATAGAGATTACCCTAAGATTGTTGTCGTAGTATTTCGATGTTAATATCTATATTAGGATCCTGATTATTTTGGATTTGTTCGCATAAAGTTTATCAAAGAAAGAAATGTTCGTATAATTTTATTTTTTATTTTCAGAGCTCAAACTTGTAAATAAGAATGGAGGAATTCTGCCATCATAAGGGGTCGTTTGATTGGGAAACAAGTTATCCCATAATTAATTTTTTCGAGATTGGTTATTCCGAGATTAGTTATCTCACCATTCCATAAGGATAAAGAAATACTACAATCTTGGGATAACTAATCTCGTTATTAGTTATACCACAATTTTATTCCAATCAAATATGAGATAAACTCATCTCAAATTTAATTTCGGGATTAATTATCTCTCATCCCTTGTACAAACGAGTCCTAAGGACTAGTTTGGTACGAGGGATAAAGAATAATTAATCTCGGGACTAAATTTAAGAAAAGTTTATCCCATGTTTGGTTGGCAGAAAAGTGCATTATAATTAATCACGGGACGTGATTAATTATTCCGAAATTGTAGTATTTTTTTATCCCCATAGAAAGGTAAAATAATTAATCCCGAAATAATTAATCTTGATATAACTTCTTTCCGACCAAACGACCCCCGAATGTTCGCGATGAAACCCAACCAATAAATAAACTGTTTAACCAAAAAATAGAATTTCAGTCAAAGCGATAATTTAGAAGAACTCGGGTTACTGATAATCGAAAAATAAAAGAAGAATAATTTTGCCAACAACGAGATAATCAGGAAAACAAAGTAACAAGTGTATTCAGATAGTATTTTGTGTCCCCCCTACAATTGATTCATTCTCTCCCCTTTATAGCTATTTTGGAGATACACATTTTGCCTTTGTCATAATAAGGCCATTATAGACAATTAAAGATATTAAATGATACGTTACATAATCATTGTATTTAATACAGATTCTCTAACTTTTTTAGTATTTAAGACTCATTAAATCATGTATTTGTACTTCCTTGTACTGTCATGTTCATTCTCCTTAATTTTTGGACTTAAATAGGTACGGGCGCTGAGTCTTTTGAATAACCGCTCGTGCCTCTTTCTATGCCTCTACTCGTATCTGTTGCAACTCGTGTCTCTTTACCAATCATAATTCTTTGATCAATCTACGTGTCTTGACACATCATCTTTATATCACTTTAATATGTAAACTCAATTTTTTCCAATACAGATAGTCCCCCCACTTGCCATTTATTCATCAGTTGAATATTTGGGAAGTGAAATTTTATTAAAGCAGGAATTTTTGTCACCATTAATGCTATGACAGAATCAACGCTTCAATTGTCACTCCATTTAATGTTCTTCACACGTGTCACCTTTTCATTGGTTTTACAATTTCGCAGCACTTTTTAAGGCTTTTTTACGGTTTCACTATTCACGTAGCGTCAGTTATCATTATGGCCCTTCCACCATTGCATCTTTTCCTTTGACGGCTGCTTCTCAGTATAAATGTAACTTTCTTCTTTGTCTTTACCACTTAAAGTCTTCTGAACATTCAATTTCTCAACTCTTTGTTTACTTCTTCCTCGTATTACCATGTCTTCATCAAACCCTAACCCTAGAAGGGTCTCCATAGTCGATAACTTTCCTAACGCCCCCAGCAGGGGCAGAAGAGGAGGTAGACTCCATAATTTAGGATCTTAGCCTGCACGTGGTTCTTCTGTTCCTTCACCTAGTTCTGGCCCCTCTTCTAGAATTAGAGGTTCTCTCTCACAAAGATCTTTTTCTAGGGGTAAGGATTCTTCTGAATCTCTTCGTGAACCTTTAATAGAGGAGATAGTTCCTGCGGAACTATCTTTCTATAATGATAGAGAATCTCTTAGAAATCAAGTATCTTCTTTAGATCGTGCTGATATCTACCCCACTCAAATTATAGAAGGTTTGATTTCTTTAGTTCGTAGAGACTGCCATTGGAGTCATGACTTCCCTATCATTATTCCTAATCCGAATCAAAGAATTACTTCCTACTTAACTGGATTTTCCTTCGTCTATACGTATCCCTTCACATTAGGATTCAAACCTGCTATTGACCCCGTCATTCTCGAGTTCTGTCGTTTTTTTGACGTTTGCTTAGGTCAAGTTGGCCCAATCATATGGAGGGTTGTTGCCTGTTTAAGGCATTTGACCAATTTGGCTAAGGTGCCTTTTACTTTGTCTCATCTAATTCATCTTTACTCCCCTAGGTTTTTCCGTAATGGTGTTTTTACACTAGTGGCTAGGAGCAAAAGAGTTTTAGTTAGCCCTGAAGATAATACACCGTGGCTGGTACGCTAAGTTCGTTGCTGCCCCCACTGTTGGTTTAGTGGGTGAGGAAAATGTTCCCTTCCCTAAGAAGTGGAATTTTGCACGTGAGTCTCTTAATTCTCTCGTACCTTTTTCTTCAATTGTTGATTTTTCTAATTTTACTTTCTTTTTTTAGCAACCATGGGAGTTATGGACGATGTTCTCAATTTTCGTGATTGGGAAGAAAAGGTGTTGAGTACTGCACCAATGGATGGTAGATCTTGGAAGACACTTTCCCAACGATTTGGTTGGAAGGTGAAAACTCATGGTAAGAGCTTTTATTTTATTTTACATATTGTTCTTTTTTCCTAAACTTATTTCAATCCTTCTTTCTATCAGGATTTGTTATTCGAGGAGTTACTATTGAGGTGGTCGCGGCTTCTCGTATCTATTTGGAAAGGGCCCAAGAAATGATCTTGGGTTCTTCATCGAAAAGAAAAAACGTTGATGACCAAGACTTCAAAGAAGAGGAAGATGGGGGTTCCTTGGTAACAAGGCCACGGGCCCGTAGACACATTATTTCTGATGAAGAAGCAAAAGCATTCCCCTCCCCC
>MU721846.1:9074-22218 GCA_026770625.1 Nicotiana glauca
TTGAACTGTCAGCAGGTCAAGTATGAGCATTAGAGGCCCGGTGGTTTGTTTCAGAGGATTGAGCTTCCCGAGTGGAAGTGGGAGAGGATTACCATGGATTTTGTTACCGGACTTCCGATGACTCGGAAGAAGTTTGATGCTATTTGGGTCATTTTTGATAGGCTGACCAAGTCAGCGCATTTCATTCATGTTGCAGCCACTTATTCATCAGAGATGTTAGTTGATATCTACATCCAAGAGATTGTTCGCCTTCATAGGGTGCCGGTATCTATCATTTCGGACTGGGGTACGCAGTTCACCTCGCGTTTTTGGAGAGCAGTTCAGCAGGAGTTAGGCACCCAGGTTCTGTTGAGCACATCGTTCCATCCTTAGACGGACGGTCAGTCCGAGAGGACCATTCAGATATTGGAGGATATGCTCCGAGCCTGTGTCATTGATTTTGGAGGCTCGTGGGACCAGTTTTTGCCTTTAGCAGAGTTCGCCTACAACAACAGCTCCCAGTCCAGCATTCAGATGGCTCCATATGAGGCGTTGTATGGTAGGCGATGTCGGTCTCCAATCGGATGGTTTAAATTGGGAGAGGCTCGGTTATTGGGTACAGATTTAGTTCAGGAGGCCTTGGATAAGGTCAAGATCATTCAGGACAGGCTTCGTTCGGCTCAGTCGCGGAAAAAGAGTTATGCGGATCGTAAGGTTCGAGATGTAGCTTTCATGGTTGGTGAGCGGGTCTTGCTCCAAGTGTCGCCTATGAAGGGCGTGATGAGATTTGGGAAGAAGGTCAAGCTAAGCCCTAGGTTCATTGGCCCATTTGAGGTTTTAGATCGTGTGGGAGAGGTGGCTTATAGACTTGCCTTGCCACATGGCTTGTCAGCCGTGCATCCAGTGTTTCATGTGTCTATGCTTCGGAGGTATCACGGGGATCCTACCCACGTGTTAGATTTCAGCACTGTCCAGTTGGACAAGGATCTGTCTTATGAGGAGGAGCCGATAGCTATTCTAGACCGGCAGGTTCGACAGTTGAGGTCGAAGAGTTTTCCATCAGTGCGTGTCCAGTGGAGAGGTCAGCCTCCTGAATCATCAACCTGGGAGTCCGAGTCTGATATGCGGAGCCGCTATCCTCATCTATTTCCTTGACTCAGGTACTTCTTTCTTTTGTCCATTCGAGGACGAACAGTTGTTTTCGAGGTGAGGATGTGATGACCTAAGGGGTCATCACCTGTTTCCTCTTTCATTCCGTGCTTCTGAGGCCTTGAAAAACCTCACTTTTATTTGCTTCGATTTGCGTGCGCAGTCCGACCGTGTAGCCGGAAGGCTTAAATATGAATTCTGTGTGAAAAATGATGAATTTTGATATTAATATGGTTAAAGTTGACTTCGGTCAATATTTTTGGTAAACGGACCCGAACCCATAATTTGACGGTCCCGGAGGGTCCGTAGAAAAATATGGGACTTAGGCGTATGCGCGGAATCGAATTCCGCGGTCCCAGGCCCGAGGAATGAATTTTTCCATGAACTTGTTTTCTGAAAATGTTTAAGGAAAATAAAAATGAAATTTAATCAAAAAGTGATGGTATCGGGCTCGTATTTTGGTTCCGACGCCCGGTACAAGTCTCATATATCGTTTAAGCGCTTTCTGTAAAATTTAGTTGAAATCGGACGTCGTTTGACGTGTTTCGGACTTGAAAACGGAAAATTTGTGTTTTATGAAAAATTGGAAGAAATCATGTGATTTGAGGCTTGATTCTATGTAAATGATGTTATTTTGGCAATTTGATCGCACGAATAAGTCTGTAGGGTGTTTTTGAGGTTGTGAGCATATTTGGTTTGGAGCCCCGAGGGCTCGGATGAGTTTTGGATAGGTGTCAGATTGCATTTCTCATTTTTGGAAAATCTGGTATTTTGCTTCTGTGATCATCGCAATTGCGAAGATGAGCCTCGCAAATGCGAGCTTTGAGTCGCAAAAGTGAAGCCTGGGGTTTGGGCATAGGATCACAAATGCGACCCATTTTCTCGCAAATGCGAAGGGCCTTTATCCTCGCCTGGAATCGCAAATGCGAACTTCTATCTCAAATGCGACCATCGCAAATGCGAACAAAGTTCCGCAAATGCGAAGGTCGGGGAACAGAGCAGTGTTCGCAAATGCGAACAAAAATGTCGCAATTCCCATACCTGCATGGTTCGCAATTGCGAACCCATGTTCGCATTTCCCATATCCGCAGCCCAGCAAATTTTATACTTAGCCGAATTTTCATCACTTTTCACCATTCTTTCAAAACCCAAACACCCTAGGTGATTTTTCAAGAGCAAACTTCATCCCAAATCACTTGTAAGTTGATTTTTACTCAATTCTTTCAATCTTTAATATCATTTATCATATTTTCATCTTAAAATCAAGGTTTTTCATGGGTGAAAATGGAGATTTTGGGTAGAACCTAGGTTTTCTTAAAATTGGAGATTTGGATCTCAATTTGAGGTCCGATTTCAAAATAAATGATAGATATGAACTCGTGGGGGAATGTGTAATCGGGTTTTGGTCCGAACCTCGGGTTTTGACCACGTGGGCCCGGGGGCATTTTGGGAACTTTTGAGTAAAATATTGGGAAATTCATTTTCATGCATTCAAGTTGATTCAATTAGCATTTGTTGATACATTCAAGTAATTTGTGACTAGATTCGAACAGTTTTGTGGTGAATTCGAGGGGTAAAGCCATACTAGAGGCTTGAGTGGATTTTTGGAGCATTTGAGGTAAGTGTTTGATCTAACTTTGGCTTGAGGGAATATGATTGGGGTGTTATTAATTGTTAATTTCTAAATGATCGAGTACGGTGTATAGGCATGGTGACGAGTATCTATACACCAGTGTCTAGCATGACCGTGGGTCTTTGTTTGTTCTTATTTTGGTATATTTTGGGACTCTTCCAGGCTAAATTAATGATTTCTACCTAATGTGAAGAGTATGAGGATTAAATTGTGATTTATGAATTCTTTGGAGCGTTGGCTCGGACGATAAAAATACTATTGAATAAGAAATGAAAGAAATGGAAAGAGATGTGATTAATCCCTTGCCGGAATAGTTTGAGTATATTGATTATCTCCCTTGCCGGGATGTGAAAGTTGTTGTTATTGCTCCCTTGCCGGGATTTTAGCTATTTAATTGTGTTTTCCCTTGCCGGGACCTATTCTTATTATTGTTCATTCCCTTTCCCATTTGGTTGTGATTGTTGTTTGGGTGAGGAAGAGTGATAATGCACGAAGGGTCATTCCGTGCCATGTTTGATTATATTTGCACGAAGGGTCATTCCGTGCCATGTTTTGATTATATTTGCACGAAGGGTCATTCCGTGCCATGTTTTGATTATATTTGCACGAAGGGTCATTCTGTGCCATGTTTTGATTATTATGCACGAAGGGATATTTCGTGCTCTGATTTGACTATAATTGTACGAAGGATCATTCCATGCCATGAAATGCGATTTATATGAGAAAAAGCACGAAGGGTGATGCCGTGCATTTTATTTGATTGCTTTGGGTGAGGATGAGAATAAAAGCACGAAGGTTGATGCCGTGCAACTGTTGGATTTCTTGTTTCTGTTAATTATTGTTGTGCCCTGTTTCTTATTTAAGTTGATGACTTTTATATCCGGATTGTACTCCCTCATAGTATGCTTCCCTACCTTTTAACTGTTTAGTTTTGGTATTCGTCCCTTTTATTGCACATGTCTATATATTGAACTGCACAGGTTGATTTGGTAGTCCTGTCTAGCCTCGTCACTACTTCGCCGGGGTTAGGCCAGGTACTTACCAGCACATGGGGTCGGTTGTGCTGATGCTACACTTCTGTGCTTTTTGCACAAATCACGGTACCGGAGCAGCTTTTGGACCACAACAGTCGCACATTGAGTGGGAGCTGACTTCAGTCCAGGGACTACGAGGTAGCCTAGCAGGCGTTCGCAGGCCGGAGTCCCTATCTATATTTCTCTTTGTTTTCATTGTACCTAGACAGACATTATGTATTTTCTATTCGGACTTGTTTGTAGCACTCTTTAGAGGTTCGTGAGATAGCGACTCCAGTCTTGAGTAGTGAAATGTTAAGTTTCCACATTCTGGGTTTTCAGTTATTTATGTTATAAAAGACTTCCGCTTTTATTTAAAGGTTTATTATTGTTATTACTGTTGTGTTGTTATCCGAAAAGGTTTAATGTTTGCCTTGCCTAACTCCAACAGTAGGCGCCATCACGACTCCCGATGGTGAGAAATCCGGGTCGTGACAGTTGGCCTAACCCACTGGAACACTGCCGTCCAGCTTCCTTTTTATTTTTTTTCTTTTCTTTGTACATTCTTTTCTCTCACCCGCTATATAAATTCCCTAATATAACACCTCAAATTCCCCAATCCAGATTGGCCTCGTCATTACCTCCACTGCCGCCTTGGACTCTGGCTGAAATCTATGGCCAACCAACCAGATTTCTCAGGTCCGGGTGTATTTTCTCAGATCTGAGTGTATTTCTCAGATTGAGTGTGTTATATATATAGATATTGTGGCTGAATTAAATACAAAGAGATACACATTATGGCTGGATTTTATTTCGTCTGACCGGATTTTGGCAGATACAATGTGATACTGTATTCTCAGATCTAGCCGGATTTTTGTTCGTCTTTATTTTTTAGTTTTAATACAATATACACAGTGTTTTACTTGACTGGAATACATCAGATGAACTTTCTTCTCGTCTTTGTTATTGAGTCACATACAATGATATAAATATATTATATTCTGTACAAATAAACTTAAATTTGAATTTATTTTATATTTTTTTAATGCAAATACAATTCATTTTTTTGTATTTTAGGACATATTTATGTATTCGGAAGGTTTTTTTAAGGCAGATCCCTTTATTTTTTGAAGTTTTGTTATTTGAATACAGCCAAATTATATACAATAGATTGAATATAGTGTAAAATAGTTAACAATGAATAAAGCCAAATTGAATACATACAACTAAATTCAATAGAGTAAAATTAAATATAATATAAAATATATAAGAATAAATATATCCATATTAAATACAGTGTATACAACCGAATTGAATACATCGGCGTACATCCCATGACAAGCAAGTAGTAGCTACGAAATGTAATTATCTAAATTATAGCTACGCTTAGCAATAAGCCTCCAAACAATAGTCATTTTTTAAAGTTCCCATGTTTTTTTTTTCTAAAGGTCCGCAATATGGAGGTGTTAGGACAGACTCCAACCTGTGTATTCCAAGAATAACTTCATCTTGGATTCGCTTACATGATGCAAATTGGTATAAACTACATACAATCAAGTGATTACATGATTAACATTAATAAATTGGTTTCTTCTAGGCCTGAATATGAAATTTAGCAAACTATCTTGATCTAACTTCAGGGTATCTCTAACCTATGAGCATCTGCCTTCTTGTGCATGGTTGGAAAAGCAGATACAATGTTCTGTTTTGGCCTTTTCTTGTTTTTAATAATTTTTTTTTTAATTGTTAGAGGATCAGTCTGCAAATTATCTATATATCTATCAAACTAGTGAAAGCTTAGATTTCCAAGAAATCACAGTTTTATTCACGTCGCATAAATCTCATTAAAAAGAATGTATTTTCTATCAAGATTTATTATTATCATAACTCGAACTTGAGACCTCTAATTAAGATGGATGAATCATACATGTCCCAGTATAATCCTCAATAGCAATAGAATAAGGTCACGATTTTCCCACAAATAATGTATCATGATTGTGAAAGAAATAACCGGAAGAGAAAGATTAAATGCCCTCGCGATCATGTAACTCAAAAGGCTTAGACATAGAAGAGATTTCTGTTCCTTGTTTTATTTTCTTAGTTCCGTTGGATATTTTTAATGACGCTGGATTTGTATGTAGTGATATGGTATTATGCAAAAACAGCAGCTAATTAGAGAAGTTGAATATATTTAATGCCTGAAGAAAGAAGAAAAAAGTTCCATTTGTAGCAATGACTGTAGGAGGCTTGGAGAAGATATGAGCAATTTTCTCTTGTACACTTCATTTATGCACCCTATTGATAATCATATAATCTATGTATGATATCTCTATTAATATAAAACTTCCAGCCAACGACACTCGACAGAGAATCTAACTCTAAGCAATTAAATCAATTAAATCTAACACTCAATTAAATCAATTTTCAAAAAGTCATGGTAGAGACGTGAAACTAAGCAGTAGTTATCCCCCACAGTCCAATCCATCTTAACAGAAAGATGCATTCATCCCTACAGGCATTCTTACTAAGATTTTGGACAGATTTTAATATCAAAGTTACACTCAGAACCAACTCGCATATACAACAATATGAATAAATCAAAACATGATCTACAAACATTCAAACAGATTTTATCTAAACACATGAGATTCAAACTGCAATCTTTACACTAAAGCAAAGTTTTTACAAGAGTGTGCTACATATATAATAGCATCTGATCACAAACACAATTTTTCTAAACAGTAGCAATTGGAAAGAAAACTGATACAGTCCATTCAGCCAAAACTTTCCAGAGGGTATGTAATGGTGATCATTCTCTCGGATGCTAATCAATCTCTCAAAATCTTTCAATACTTGCACATCGTCATTAAATTCAACTGTCTTTACCATCTTTTCTATAGCATTCCTTTCAGCTTCTCTACGTTTCTGCAACTTTAACTTCTTTGCCACTTCAATCCTTTCTGCAACCGTTTGATCTTGCAATTTTAACTTTGCTTCTTCGCCGCGTTCCCCGTTTCTGCCGGTATCTCTAACAACCTCCTTTTCTGGTAGTGCTAGTGCCTGACCTAAATCACTATTGAAAACTTGTCTGAATCATCAACTTCAGTACTACAACTTAGTTTTGGTTTTTTATTGGGAGAGCACAATGCAATATCGTCTTGTTTTATTGACGTCGATCTTGCATCTTGAGTTTTCACGATCCTCTTTGTTTAACCAAAAAATAGAACTTTGATCAAACTTAAGAATATATGAAAATACGGGTTACTGATAATCAGAAGAAAAGATGTAGATAGACTTTTGAGAAAGAGATAGTATGAAAATAAGTAAATCAAGTATATTTCAATATTTCACTGTGTGTTACAATTGATAACTCTTCCTCCTTTTATAGACTTTTTAGGAGCATGAGTTTCTCCTTAGCCATAATAAGGCAATAATGAGCAATAAATGTCATTTAGTGTTATGTTACATAAATCAAAGAAAATATTCCTTAACGTTCTTGGCATTTAAGATGCAATAAATACTGTATCCGGTCCCTCATAGGTAATCAGGTTCATACCCTTGGATCTTTGCGCTTTAAATGACCTGAATAGGTACGGGCTCTGCATCTCCTGAGTAATTGCCTGTGCCTTTTCCAATATCTTTGCTCGCACCTGTTAATGCTCGTGTCTCTTAATTAGTTCTGCTCTTTTTGACTATTTGAGCATTCCACGTATCATAACACGTCATCTGCAATATACAAAACTTGATTTTTCCCAATACAGATAGTCCCCCCACTTTTCATTTATTTATCGATTAAATACTTGGGAAGTGGACTTCTAAAAAGGGAATTTTTGCCACCATTAATGCAATGACATCATTGATGCTTCAATTGTCCCTTCCATTTAATGCTCTGTACACGTGTCGCTTTTTCTACTGAATCTTCAGTTTTGCAGCCTTTTTTCAAAAATTTTACGACTCCACTATTTACGAAGAGATAGTTGCCTTTATTATAGGCTTTCCATCATTACACTTCTCTCTTTTGACGGTTGTTTTCATATATAAATTCAACTCGTTTTCTCTTGTTTTCTTCTTCATAAAAATTTACTGAGTGCTTTTACAACGCTTTTCATTTTTACTCAAACTGCTCTTTCTTCACCATGTCATCTTCAAACCCTAACCCCAAAAGAACTGCCATTTTACATAACTTCCCCAATGCCCCAGTTAGGCATAGGAGAGGCAGAGGAGGTAGACTCTGCAATTTAGGATCTACACGGGGTGGCAGCTCTAGTTCTGCTACTCCTTCTTCTAGTTCTGGTGTCCCTTCCAAAACACAAAAACCATCTTCCAAGGGCAAAGAACCTTCCGAACCTTTTCAAGAGCCTTCAGTGGAGGAAATAGTTCCTCATGACTTATCTTTTGACCATGACAGAGAATCCCTCAACAAACAAGTTGCCGGCTTAGATTACGCCGATACCTATCCTACTTTAATTACAGAAGTTTTAATTTCTGTAGTTTGCAGAGATTGCCATTGGAGCAGCAATCTTCCTATTGAAATTCCTAATCCAAATTAGAGAATTTCATCTTTCAAGGCTGGTCATTCCTTTGTTTATACCTACCCTTTTACTTTGGGGTTCAAACCAACTATTGATCCCGTAATCCTCGATTTTTGCTGTTTTTTCAAAGTCTTCTTAGCACAAATTGGCCCGATTATTTGGAGAATTGTTGCCTGTTTGAGGCATTTGTCGAACAAGGCAGGTGTTGATTTCACCTTCCCTCACCTCATTCATCTTTACTCTCCCAAGCTATTTCGTAATGGTGTATTTACCTTAGCTGCAAAAAGTAAAAGGGTTTTAGTTAGCCCCGAAGATGATAAGGACCATGGTTGGTACGCACGGTTTGTTGCTATACCCACGATGGGCTTGGTGGGTGAAGAGAATATTCCCTTTCCTGAAAAATGAAATCCTGCACGTAAGTCTTCCTTTCTTCTTTGTTTTTTATTTCTTTTCTTGAATACTGTTTACTTTCTCTTACCTCTTTTTCCCTTTTTTACAGCAACCATGGGAATTGTGGACCCCATCCCTAATTTTCACGATAGATAAGCTTTTGTAGACCGTGCCTATGGAGGCTAGGTCTTGGAAATCTATTTCCAATCTTCACGGTTGGAAAGTAAAAACCCACGGTAAAAGTTTTTGTTTAACTTTTCTTTTTACATGGGAACTTTCCCTTTACTGATTCAAACTTCATTCTTTTACCAGGATTTTCGATAAGAGGAATTGCTGCAGAAGATGTGGTGGCCACTCGTGCCTCTTCGGGAGCTTACCTTAACTTAGATAAAGCTCAAGGTACCTTAGTAAAGAGGAAATTCATAGAAGAAGAATCTGAAGAAGAAGAAAATAGAGAAGGTAGTTCTCTGAGGCAAAGAGCTAGGAGATGCATTGTTACTGATGACGATGCTGAAGTCTCTCCCCGTGCCTCTCCTAATGAAACCATTCATCTCATTTCTGATGACGAGATAGCCCCCAGGACACCCACGAGTCTATTAGGGACCTTTTTGCTGGGGGCTTTGAAGGTGGTGAATTAGGCCCGGTTTTAGATGAACCTCCCCTTTCTTCTTTTTCAACACCTGTCTCCTCCGTTTTACCCGTTGCTTCTTCTCTGCTTCCCCCACCAACTTCTACTCCTCCTCCTGCTGTTTTCACTTCTTCTACCGCTTCGCCTTCCACAGTTCCTTCTTCTACTTTTCAACATATAGAAGTGGGTTCTTCAAGTAGAGGTATGACTACGAGGAGTGTGACCTTAGAAGTTCCTGCAAATAGCAGTCTTTTGAGGAAATCTGGTCAAGCTGACATATGGCTCGAGCCTTTGATTGGCCCAATAGAGAAAGAAAAAATGAACAGCCACAGCTGCTTGGCATTAATGAACGATATTGTTCATTCCACTCTGAAGGTATTTTTCTTACTTTTGTTGAAAATTTTTTTTTTTACCTTTATACTTTCACTTACTTTTTCTGTTGCCCGCAGGCTAACCTTATTGGTACGGAGCTAATGGGTCGAATCTCTCTTCTAGAGAAGGTAGCCCGTGACACCGAGAAAAAGATCATCGAAGCTGAAAGACTGGCTCACGAGGCTCAATGGGAAGCAGCCAATTGGAAGGGGCAATTTGAAAGTGCTCAAGTAGCCTTAGATGATTTATAAGAAAGCAAGAGCCAGCTGGAGCAACAGAAACGAGTACTCACTTCAGAGTTAGCCGTGGATAAAGCTTCTTCAGTCCAAATAGAGAAGGACAAGGAGCGCCTTGAGTTATCTTTCTCGGACTAGTTATCAAAAGCGAGTGAATAAATTAGAGAGCTCAGGGCACTCCTTGGTCAAAAAGAAGTGTACGCGGGGGAGTTGGTGCAGAATCTAACTCAACTTCAAGAAGACTTGAGAATTTCTTCAAATAAGGTTCGTACCTTATAAAATTCTCACGCCTCTCTCCAAACTTCTTTAAATTCCTCTTTGACCGAGAACGAAGAGTTGAAAAATGAGATCTCAGCTTGGGAGAAGGACTATGAACTTCTTGAGGAGAAATTAGATATTGAGATTACTTGGACCTTTCTGAACTCTCGACGTGATGCTTTAATTG
This sequence comes from Nicotiana glauca, assembly GCA_026770625.1. Taxonomy (NCBI): domain Eukaryota; kingdom Viridiplantae; phylum Streptophyta; class Magnoliopsida; order Solanales; family Solanaceae; genus Nicotiana; species Nicotiana glauca. The sequence continues at coordinate 19,452 of MU721846.1, forward strand.
AAGCTAGTCAAGAAAACTTCGATTTAAAATTTGATTTGGCTAAGGTCTTAGAGACTATTGAAAAAACTCAACAGCCATTAGACTGTCCTTCCCCTCTAGTCGAAGTTCCCGCAGCTGAAAACATTGAATCTGAAGTAGCCGTGATTGAAGATGAGAATATTATGCCCGTACCTCTAATTCCTGAGGGTGAGGCTAACATGACTCAGATTTCAGAAGCTGAAACTTCTACAACTCTTGCTTCTATCATCGATCCTGTTAATTCGAGTCAAATTGAAACCTTGCCTGAAGCTGGGACCTTGCCCGAGGTTGAGACCTTGCCTACGGCTCAAGTTCCAATTGAAGCTAACATAGTTGCTTCGGATGTGCCTGCCTTCTCGTGACTTAGTTATCCATTTAGTTTATTCAAGGATTTCTTTTTTAGAACAAGTCTCCAATTCATAATGGGGCATTTGTAAAAAATATTTTGATGACTAAGTTTTATTACTTAGTTTATTAAGAAGTTTTTATTGCTTCTACTTATTCTACTCTTGCCTTTTTACTTGTCAAGGACTTAGAGAATAGTTTTGCATTTTTACCCTTTGAAAATGCTTGGTGATTAATCTTATGACTTATCAACATGAGTTTTATAAAAGAGGGCCCTTTTATATATTGATACTTAATGAAGAAGACGTCTCAACTTCATAATGGTATTTCAATACGATCAAAGAAATAGGAATACACATGTTTTGTATGAAATTACTTTGACAAGTTTTTATTCATAAACCTTGACAAGCTTTACATGTATTTGAATTACATCTATAACTTTCTCGTAACTGTTTTTCTTGTAACAGATTTTTGTATAAAGAGAACAATAGGAACGGGGTTTTTACTTATAACCCGTTTTAATACATAGTCATTACCCTAACTATTGAGGGATTTATGTAAGATCCCTTTAGCTTCAAAACATTACGAAGGGTTTGAGAAGTGACTCCATTGTTCTTAAGGGAAAGAATACTATGATGTGTGCTTCTATTTTTGTAACTTTTCTCTTGCACTTGTCTCAGCTTTTATTTTGCACTTGCACTCGTGCCTGTGTATACTGCATAGTCCCCCAAGTGTTTGAGCGTTGAATTATAAAACCTCGTGCACTTATTAATGTCTATCTCTTGGTCCTTTTCCTGAAAAGGAAAAACATACGGGACTCGGGGGTGCAATTTTAGATGAAGACAGCTTAACCCGTTTGTATTTCTATCAGAACAATTGTAACCCTAGGCCTGGAATTTTATTGTATTCCGTTTTGCCTTATAGGTCGTGACTCATCATTTAGTACGGGCTAGCATTTTTCCTAGCATCTAAAATTGTTAGTAAAACATTAATAAGTTAAAAATGAATTTTAACATGATGATACCTGACCGTGGGTATTTCCCTAGAAGTAATATCTCTTCAAATGGACAGCATTCCAGTGTGAAGGTAGGATTTTCCCGTCCATTGTTTCCAACTCGTATGCTCCTTTTCCTGCAATATCCCTAATTCTATAGGGTCCTTCCCATATTGGACTTAGCTTTCCTAAATTAGGTGCTTTTGTAGACTGAAAAACCTTTTTGAGAACGAAGTCCCCAATTTTGAAGAACCTGAGGCGTGCCTTTCTGTTATAATATCGTTCAATAACTTGCCTCTGCGCTGCCATTCTTATTAAGGCAGCTTCTCTTTTTCCCTCGAGTAAATCAAGGTTAATCCGCATCTCTTCATTATTCACTTCCTCCGTTGTTTGCATAAACCGTGTGCTTGGTTCCCCTATCTCAACTGGAATCAAGGCCTCATCTCCATAAACTAATGAAAATGGGGTTTCTCCCGTGCTTCTTTTCGTAGTAGTACGATAAGCCCATAAAACCCCAGGTAATACCTCAGGCCAATTACCCTTTGATTCCTGTAACCGCTTCTTCAAATTACTGATGATGATCTTGTTCATGGACTCCGCTTTCCCATTCCCTACTGGGTGATACGACGTGAATGTTATCCTTTTGATTTGCCAAATTTGGAGAAATTCCATGATTTGAGCTCCTATGAATTGCGGACCATTATCACACACGATCTCTTTCCGTACACCGAATCGACATATTATGTTTCTCCAAATGAAATCTTTGACTTCTTTCTCTCTTACCTGCTTCAATGCTCCTGCTTCTACCCATTTAGTAAAATAATCAGTAAGTACATGTAGAAACTTTACCTGACCTTTTTCTTGCGGTAATGGACCTACGATATCCATTCCCCATTTCATGAATGGCCACGGGGCTATAACCGAATGTAGTAACTCTGCTGGTCCGTGCATGTTGTTACCGTGCCTTTGGCATTTGTCGCATTTAGATACAAAATTTTTAGCTTCTTCCTCCATTTTAGGCCAGTAATATCCTGCCCTAATTAAAGTTTTCACTAACGATCTTCCACCTGCGTGATCTCCACAATGTCCCTCGTGTATTTCCCTCATTACGTACTCCGTTTGGGAAGGTCCGAGACATCTAGCTAAGGGGCCACCGAACATCTTTCGATACAAATTCCCCTATTTTAAACAGTACCGGGCTGCCTTCTTTCGTAGAGCGTGAGCCTTCTTCTTATCATCAGGCACGGTACCATGGTGCAAAAAAGCGACGATTTCGTTTCTCCAATCCCAGGTTAAATGATTAAAATTTACCTCATTTTTATCAGGTTCGAGAGCTGAATGGAATAAATGTATGATTGAGGCATTCGCATCACTTGCTACATCAGCTGCGGATGCAAGATTAGCTAAAGC